>CANYCX011368213.1:0-16881 GCA_948193385.1 Breynia disticha f. nivosa | reverse complement strand
GAGTGACCAAAGGAAAAACTCCAATTTTTCCAGAGAAAATCGCATTTCGTTCTTCATCAAATCTTGGTCGAGCAACTGCAGCTAGAAACATAACTTTGCCAATAAAATTTTTACTCTTACACGTCCGCAGTGGATCCTCTTCATCAGGTAGCAAGTAGTATTTCTCACATTTCTTAGTCATATAAAGCCACTTCTCATCAATATGTACTGTATTGTACATACTCGAGAAAATTGGATCATGAGGTATGCTACTTTCTTCAAGTTTTGATAAGCAATACCGTAGACGTGCTTTTTTATTTTCTTCCTTCAGAAATGACTCAATGACATTCGAATGCCGTCTTAAATCTCCTTGTTGCAGATGCCTAAACAAAGTTGTCCTGCTGATATTGGTTTAAGAAGATAACGACCTCAAAGTACTACGCTTGTGTAAAGGAATATCACGAATCGTATCAAAATCGAGTTGGATTCTCTTGCGACCACGATTTGTTACCCTCATACTGACATCGGCAATTTTGTTTTCCTTTCCTCTTATCCAAATACGTCGAACTGTATGAGCTGGTACTCCGAATGCTGCAGAAACTAAACTTGTCGAATCCTTCTTTAATTTCCCATCAACACTTTTTTGTTGCAACATATTATAAATGGTTTTTCTCTTTTCATCGCTTGTGCGGACTTGACACCTCTTTTCGATTGCAGTCAAACTAGCACAATTTGAAGTTTGTCCTAAATCAAGAAAAAATTACAAGTAAACCAAAATGACAAAGAACATTTATCAATATGGCGCTACTGCAAACGGAAGAAATTAGAATAGGAGGATCAGAAGTCCATATTCAAAGCAATCTGTCAAACCATTCAAAAGTGAAGACCTTTTTTATCTAACATATATGTAACCAAACTGAGTAATAACACAGCCAAAAACTGAAGTAGAAAACCATCTTGGAACTAATAACAATAGAGAAAACAAAGTGTAACTACCAAACAATGGAAACAGAGAAACTCTAAAGAAACTCATTTTACACAACCCATTATTCAAACCATGTATCTTTTAGAAAATGTGGACGCCATATACAGTAATAATTTTTAAACATTCGTTACTTTCCAAATAAGAATTAACATGGGAAAGTTATTAAGTCTTTATCCATTAACATGGCACCATAAAATCTTTATTCCTATTTAAATGAAATCGCATAAATTTGGGTTTCAAACACAGAATATGAAAGTTGCAATTACACTTTTTTTCCTTCTTTTTTTTGAAAGTATGCTAAAGATGTGAGTATGTAATACCTTCAATAGAATCATTTTCTTCTTCAAATATCTCTTCAATGATCCTTTGCTTCTCATTATGCAGAGCAAATTCATAATCGCATCCATCTAAATTTAAGTCAATTTCTTGAAGAGGACTTTCATGAGATTGAGATGAAGATAAGTTACGAGCTTTAGTTGTAGAGTGTGCAGAGACCATTATAGAAGAAGATAATGAGGTAGAATTTAGCAGTAATGTTTACATATTCTTTGTCAAATGAAAGGTTGTTTTGGTAGAAGAAAACAAAATGAAAGAGAAACACTTTGATATTGATATGCAGCAACCTCGAGTCACGTTTACACATATATTATTACTCTAGACAAGACAAAATGCAACATTTACTATACAGATAAAAGACAACTTTATTAATAAGAATAATTGTTATATTTTTTTCTAAGTAAGTGTAAAAAAATTCATTTTTTATTATTAAAGTAATTTCTTAATTTGTGCGTATAATTTCAAATGGACACTTATTTAGGACGGAGGGACTATGTTTTTTTTTTGCATGAGTAAGAGAGAAGCAAAGGATAAAAGAATGAAAGATAGGTTAGAAAGAATATTACAAGGTAGATTCCTGCCAAAACAATCCTGAAATACAGGGAAGATGTCACCACCATCTTCATTTTCCAATACAAATCTCTTCAACACCTCCCACGTCATCTCCTCAACTCCTCCTATAACTGCAACAACCGCCACCTTCCTCTATTCAACCTCCGCCTTCCTTCATACTGCATTTTTTATTCAACATGCCGTTTTTGTGCTTTCTTTTCTCTCTTCTGTTACTTATTACTATCGCTGTTTCGATTCCGTCTACTTTGGACGGTCCGTTTCACCCAGTAACTGTCCCTTACGATGTCAGTCTACGTGGAAATGCCGTTGATTTGCCCGAAACTGATCGTCGTGTTCAGCGTCGGGTTAATGACCTCGAACCGGAGCAAATTTCTGTTTCGTTGTCGTCGACCCATGACTCTGTTTGGATCTCCTGGGTTACAGGTTTCATATTATTGTTTGTTTTTACTATAAAGTTTGGTTCTTTTTAAGTTTGAAATAGCCTTTTTTGTTATGTAATTGGTGTTTGTGATAAAGCTGTGTTTCTATTTCCTTTTTTGTTATTGGTTTTGAATCTGATTGATATGGGTTGTACAGGAGAGTTTCAAATTGGGAAGAATATAAAGCCATTGGACCCTACAAGTGTGAAGAGTGTAGTTAGATATGGGAGATTGATGAAGCCATTAAGCCATGAAGCAACTGGGTATTCTCTGGTTTATAGCCAGCTTTACCCTTTTAAAGGTCTTCTAAACTACACTTCTGGGATAATCCATCACGTTCGCCTCACAGGTTTACTTGTCTTTTACAGTTTTTTTAATGTTTTTGTGGGGAAACAAGTTTGGTTTATAGTTTAAATTCTTGTCAGTTCATTAATTTTGAATCAATGTTCAGTGACTATAGTAATGGAAGTGACTTCACCGTCCATTTATGTTAATCGTGTTGTAATCATGTCATATTATTTTCTATCAAATAGTATTATTTGTCACATAAAAATTACAAAATTGAACTTGTTTTATTCTTGTGGTCTCATAAACTGAGTGTAAAAAATTGACAGTTCTACGGTGATGATGCAATTAGAGTGTAAACAACTCCTCATTTTTGCACTTTTTGTAGAGATGAATTTGATAAAAGTTTTTCCAATTGTCTGAGGAATTGATTGTGATTAGAATTTTTTTGTTGTGATTGTTCTCGACCGTGAAGTTTTATTTCCATTTTATTTGGATATACAGGATTAAAACCAGATACGGTTTACTATTATAGATGTGGAGATCCTTCCATGGAAGCCATGAGTAGTACACACCACTTCAAGACTATGCCAGTTTCTGGGCCAAAGAGCTATCCTCGTAGAATTGCAATCATGGGAGATCTTGGTCTTACCTTCAATACAACAACAACAATTAGTCATGTGATTAGAAACAAACCTGAACTTGCTGTTCTGGTTGGTGACATAAGTTACGCTAACTTATACCTTACAAATGGTACTGGCTCTGATTGCTATTCTTGTTCGTTTCCGAAATCGCCCATGCACGAGACCTATCAACCTCGTTGGGATTATTGGGGAAGGTAAACCTTTTGTCCCATCTTGTTCTAGTTTATTTGAATTAGATGTTTCTGCTAAATCTTGGCTCAAGAAAACTATTTCGTTGAACTGCACCAGATATATGCAGCAATTGATATCTAAGGTTCCAATTATGTTAGTAGAAGGAAATCATGAGATTGAAGAACAAGCTGGAAAGCAAACCTTCGTGGCCTACAGTTCTCGATTTGCATTTCCATCTAAAGAAAGTGGATCTCATTCTACACTCTACTACTCATTCAATGCTGGAGGGATACACTTCATCATGCTCGGAGCATATGTTGCTTATGATAAATCAGGTATGTGAACATTTGTATCCTATTTATACCATGTTTTCCTGCATATTTTTTTTGATGAGTTACGATTTTGAAGCATTTGAGCGCCTCTGAAATATTTACAGCCGATCAGTACAAATGGTTAGAGAGAGACTTGGCTAATGTTGACCGATCTATCACTCCATGGCTTGTCGCTGTGTGGCATGCACCTTGGTATAGTTCGTACAGAGCCCATTACAGAGAAGCAGAGTGTATGAGGGTGGAAATGGAAGACTTGCTATACTCTAATGGTGTTGATATTGTATTCAATGGACATGTACGTATTC
The DNA here is from genome assembly GCA_948193385.1 of Breynia disticha f. nivosa. Lineage (NCBI taxonomy): Eukaryota > Viridiplantae > Streptophyta > Magnoliopsida > Malpighiales > Phyllanthaceae > Breynia > Breynia disticha. Next base: position 12,852 of record CANYCX011368213.1, on the reverse strand, counting down.
ATTTGCTTTTTTTCTTATCTGTTATTTTGATATCACGGACTGTGTTATGCCAAGCACATTGGTCATTTACATGTGACTTCTGAATCACCCAGGTTCATGCTTATGAGAGGTCAAATAGGGTATATGATTATCAATTGGATCCATGTGGTCCAGTGCATATTACGGTTGGCGATGGAGGGAACCGTGAAAAAATGGCAGTTGAGCATGCAGATGACCCTGGTAATTGCCCGGAGCCATCAACTACTCCAGATGAATTCATGGGTGGCTTCTGTGCTGCAAATTTCTCAAGTGGTCCAGCTGCTGGAAAGTTCTGTTGGGAGCGACAACCTGAGTTCAGTGCGTTACGGGAAAGTAGTTTCGGCCATGGAATACTAGAGGTACTCTCTCTCTTTTTGTGTGTGTTATGGTATCATCAAAATATTTACATATGGCTCAGAAGGCTCAAATTCTCATTGAAGGTTTTATCATAACTTGTTCTGCAAATTGCAGGTGAAGAACGAGACTTGGGCACTGTGGACATGGTACCGTAATCAGGACTCAAAGGGGAAAATTGGTGATAAGATTTACATAGTTAGGGAACCTCATAAATGCTTAAACCATCGTTACAGGCAAAGTAATGGATGGTTTGCATCAAGCTAACAGCTTGAGTAGGAATTTTAGAGGTGATTTTACAGGCAATAGCTAACCCTGCGCAGCAGATGATGAAAAGAAGGCATACTGAGACCTGCATTCGGAGGAATAGAACCCCTGAAATAGTATGTTTAGATAAATCTCTGCCTCAGTAAAACTGATACGTAGATAAATCAGTTATGGGGGAATGTCGTATTTGTAAAGAAAATTGTAGGAGCGTAGTATTTATCAGCTTACTACACGTATCATATTGCAAAGCTTTATTTGCTGAAACCTGTCCTTTGTAAAACTGGACTGATCCGGTCCGTTGAAATGAGAAATCGGTCCGTAGTCTAGTTTTACTATTTAAATCGTTCTGTAACTAAATCTGCATTAAATCGGTGAGAACTGATCGGTTCAACCGATTCAATTTTAAGTATTAAGTAATTTCAAAATTTAAATAATTTTGTACATATACTTATTTATTTATTTATATTATTTTAAATTATTAAACTAACTGTTTAGTCTCTTTTTCTATTCGAAATAACACAAAAACATTTTTATCTATTAGAGTAATCCCCTTTGCTCAAGAAGGCAATTGATAATACCATATTAAGATAGAATCAGATTGATGATCTTTAAAAATAATTGAATTTGATAACATTGATTAGAATGGTTGGATCCCAAGATTCAGCTATACATACTTTTCAATGCATTTCAGCTACATTATATTTTCAAAATTTCCATCAATGAGTACCAAGATGATCTCTAGCACTTCCAAAATCACTTGCCTCAACCAACTTTTGCAGAATCCCTTCTGCCTGCAAAATTTTAAAAACCATCTTCTAACTTGATTTCAACTTCCAGCCAAAATAAACCTTCCAACTAATGCATAACCATACATTTGCAGAGATACATACCTTCATATTGTTCTGTTAAAAAAATCATTCAATCATTTTTATGGTCACATTTTCAAACCTCATCATCTCCTTGTGAACATCCACCAACAGAAAGAACAAATTTTGGTACAACACTCTTATATTCCTTGGCTTTTAATGATGGCATCTAATGTTTTGCTCTCCAATTCTTTTTCTTCAATCCACTTTGAACTCTGTTTCCGCAAGTGTTCATTCGTCTCCTTTGTCTTCGTTTCCCTCTTCTGTTCTTTCATCCTCCAATTTTCCAGCTTTTCTGCTTTTTCTTTCATCTGAATCGAAAAAAGTTGCAGAAATCAGAACTCAGATTCAACAGTCCAAATGGATAATAGATTGTAATCATGGAAATAAATTACCAAACCATTAGCATAGCTTAGAGATTGATTAACACACAACCACATTTCTACCTCTAAGCCTAACTTTATATTCAAATTAAGCAGTATCACATGAGACATATAGTTCTTCAGATCACTAGATAAAAACGAAGAACTCTCAAAAAACTTTAATCTTTTCAATAATTCCGCGAAAATCCATCAATTATAACAACCAAAAACACCATGATGAAACCCAACCATACCAGCAAATTGAACCAATTAGAGTACCAAAAGGCACAGATAGATATTCCATTAACACACATTTCTGCCTAACTTTACATTCAAAATCCACTGACTGCAGATTACTCTTAAACTCATTAAGATTTAAGACCAAACCACAAACAAGCAAAAAACTACTCTTTCTCCAATTCCACATGAACCCACCAACAAAAACAATAAAAAAGAACAGTTTTTAACCATACCAGTAATTTTTGAAACTCTTCTGCAGCAACCTTCCTTTCTTCAGCTCTAAGTTTGGCAGCTTCAGCTTTCAACTTCTTCCTCTCCTCATTAGCAACGCGAATCGCTTCTTTTCTGGCTTCTTCTTTCCTCAACTTCTCCGTTCTCATCATTTCCATCTCCTTTATGTACTCTTTTCTCACTTCTTTGACTTGCTTCTTGTACTCCCTTCTCAACAAACCCAGTTTCTTTAAAGCCTCTTTTGGGTCCTTCGGAGGATCCCAGCTTCCAAGATATGAGTTTGGTTCTAAGAAGTTGTGGTTTCTTTGGTGCGGGGTGTGGTGGCGGGTCGAGAACCACCGTCGTGCTGTGTGTGTCAGAGAGCGAGTAGTTGCGGCCATTGAGAGTGATCGCGATTGTGTGGGGGTTTAGCTGATTTTGACAATCGATTTGTTTATTCTTTCGGTATTGGGCTTTTATGTCGAGGCTGTTAGCCCTAGCGAGTTTTTAACGACACAGAAGCTTGTTCCCACATCGGCGACATATCATTCACTCATAAATATCAATCTTCAAATCTCACTCTTCAAAATGAAGAAGCTGTTAGAATAATTGCAGTAATTGTAGGGATTTGCGAATCATCAAGACTCTATGTATAGAAAGGAGTAAAATTAGCTGATAATATTGATATGTTTCCTTATGATAAAACTACCATAACAGTCATGTACCTTGCCTACATAAAGGCTTCCTTATCAAGAGAATAGAAAGAAAACATTTTTCTTCTTCAATATCTCTGATGTGAATATGGTATCAGAGCAAACCTCATTTTTCCTTTCACAAAACAATCGATCTTCCAAACTCTCTTTGCCTCCTTCCAGTTGGTCTTGAAACAAGAGACTAACATGGCTGCAGAAAACACTACCATCATTCCAGTCAATCAAAACCCAACCCCAAGTGAATCACCTACCCTCAACAACTTACCATTTAGCTTTAAACTAAATGACACAAACTTTAAAATTTGGTCACGCATGATTGAAGTCCATGCTGCAGGGCTAAATAAACTTGGTTATTTGAATGGAGATACTCCAAAGGTGGGAGAAAACTCCTCTGCTTATTCAAAGTGGTGTGTTGAAGACGCAATTGTACGAGGATGGTTGCTAAAAACCATGGAGCCACATCTTCTAAGCTTATTTATTGATTTACCTACAGCCAAAGAAATTTGGGATAGTGTCACACAAACTTTTTATGATGGAGCTGATGAGTCTCGGTATTATGAGCTACGGTGCAAAGCCATACGAACAAGGCAAAATGGGCGCCCAATACACTTATATTATGCTGAGCTAAATAGTATATGGCAAGAGCTTGATAAAAGACGTCCAATCCGGATGGTGTGTGCTGCAGATCTTCAAACACGACAAGATGAAATTAAAAAGGACAGAACCTACGATTTTCTTGCAGGATTGGATGACTTGTTTGATCCTGTTAGAAGTGACATTCTTCGGATGAGACCTGTTCCAAGCATTGAGGAATGCTTCAACACTGTTCGTTGAGAGTCACAGCGACAGACAACCATGCTTGGAAAGACAGATTTTAGTGAAGGCTCTCCTCACATGGCAATGATCTCCAAGACTTCAACTGACATTCGTACCCGTCGATCTGTCGACGATGTTGACAAAGATAAATTACATTGCAGCCATTGTAATGGAACTCGACATACAAAAGAGACTTGTTTCGAAATTCATGGGTATCCTGAATGGTATCTGGAGAAACGCAAGCAAAATAAAGCACGGAACAACAAACAACCAGCCCATCAAAAGGTAGTCAATACAGATGCTTTGAACCACGGCATAGCAGCTGTTGCTAGAAGTCAAAATGATGAAACTGAATCTGGTGAAGTACTCTCTTTAACCAATCACCTTTCTCTGGGTGACCCTTCCTCAAAGTCAGGTAAAACAGATATGGTTTTTTCAGCATCATCTACACATGATGCAGATTGGATTATTGATTCAGGAGCAACTGAACATATGACTTACAATAAAAACCTCTTCCAAACCATGAATTCTCCGACTAAAAACAAAGTCATGACAGCCAATGGTGAATCTACCCCTGTAATTGGAGCAGGATCTATTGCTCTTACCCCTACTATTTCCCTACATAATTGCTTGCTTGTCCCTGCATTATCAAATCATCTATTATCTGTCAGCCAAATTACAGAACAACTTAATTGTGTTGTATTAATGTTTCCAAATTTTTGCTTACTTCAGGATATTCAGACTCAGGCAATCATTGGGCGTGGTACTAAGAGGAGGGGGTTGTATTATGTTGATGACGTTGCCACAAGTCATGTTCACCATGCTCAAAGTCACAGTAATGATAACTTGAATAAAATATGGTTATGGCATCGCCGGCTGGGACACGTATCTTTTGGATATTTAAAGAAATTGTTTCCGTCTTTATTTTGTTCAGAGTTAGTCTCATCTCTGAAATGTGACATTTGCATTTTAGCTAAGAGTCACCATAATTCATATCCTTCAAGTCTGAATAAAAGAACAGTTCCTTTCGAGTTGATTCATTCCGATGTTTGGGGACCATCCCCGGTTACTACTAACTCTGGCATAAGATGGTTTATTACCTTTGTTGATGACTGCACTCGAATGACCTGGGTATATACTATGCAACATAAGAGTGATGTCTGCACTATATTTCCAATTTTTTATCACATGGTATGTACCCAATTTTCTCTCCCTATTAAAATTGTTCGTTCTGACAATGGTGGAGAGTATCTCAATTCAAAACTTTCCAAATTTTTTCAAGATAAGGGAATTTTCCATGAAACTACATGTCCTCGGACTCCTCAATAGAACGGCGTTGCCGAGCGAAAGAACAGACACACACTAGAAACCACTAGAGCCCTTCTTATAGGTGCAAGTGTTCCTCAAATTTATTGGGCTAATGCAGTAACTTATGCGGTTTATCTTATGAACCGAATGCCTTCACAAGCTGTTAATTTCAAAACCCCATTGGAGGTCTTGGCCAGCCATGTTGGAATCCCGTCAACTTTGAATTTAGATCCACGAGTTTTTGGGTGTGTAGCATATGTTCACTTACAAAAAGACCAGCGTACCAAGCTTGATCCTTGTGCTATTAGATGTGTCTTTCTTGGGTTTCATCCTCACCAAAAGGGTTACAGGTGTTATAATCCAACTACACAACGCATGTATATTAGCATGGATGTGACTCTATCAGAATCTGAATATTATTTCTTGTCAGACCAATCCACCTCTAGTCTTCAGGGGGAGATACAAGGTGATGCCTACAGCTGGATCGATCTTCCCCCTTTGAATGGTTCTTCTTTAGAGGAGAATTCTGATGGAAAATCAAATGATGCAAACCTGCAAGAAGGAGAATTTGTTTGCCAACATAATAAAGACACCCCTCTCTCTCCTGCAGTACATGTCCCAGATCTGCCAGACTATCCTGAGGTAAGTACTCATGATCTTGAAAACACTATTCCTGAAAACACTAATCCTCGTCATTCGAGTCCTACTCCATCTTATGTTTTACCTCCTAGACAAAATCGTGGCAAAGCACCTGACAGGTACTCTCCAAAAGGAAAAGTAAAGTATGCAATTACCCAATATGTCTCTACACAGCGATTGACTCCACAACACAAAGCCTTTGTTCATCAAATGGAGAGTATGAAAATACCAACAACAGTTGAAGAAGCTCTAAAAGATTCAAAATGGGCAGCAGTAATGCAAGATGAAATAAATGCTCTTCAAAAGAATGAAACATGGAATATTGTTTCCCTTCCAGTAGGAAAAACTCCAGTGGGCTGCAAATGGATATTTACTGTCAAGCATAAAGCTGATGGAACAATTGACAGATACAAGGCAAAGTTAGTAGCAAAAGGATATACTCAATCATATGGTGTTGATTATCAGGAAACATTTGCACCGGTTGCCAAGATGAATACTGTCAGAGTTCTGTTATCCTTGGCAGCAAATTTCAATTGGCCATTGAAGCAATTCGATGTGAAGAATGCTTTCTTACATGTCTTACATGGTGATTTAGCAGAAGAAGTATATATGCATATTCCACCTGGATTCAAAAATGCTCAGTCAAGTGGGAAGGTCTGTAGATTGAAGAAAGCCTTATACGGCCTGAAGCAGTCTCCAAGGGCATGGTTCGGAAGGTTCACAGATGCTATGAAAAAAATTGGGTATCATCAAGGAAATTCATATCATACTTTGTTCATCAAACACAATAATGGTAAGGTCACCTTACTTATCATTTACGTCGACGATATGATTGTAACTGGAGATGATAAAGATGAAATGAAGAGACTACAAGAATATTTATCTTCTGAATTTGAGATGAAGGATCTAGGAGGGCTGAAATATTTTTTGGGAATTGAGGTTGCAAGGTCCAAAAACGGGATTTTCTTATCACAAAGAAAGTATGTATTAGACCTTCTATCTGAAACTGGTATGCTGGGATGCAAACCAGTGGAGACTCCAATTGTTCAGAATCATAATCTTGCCATTTATCCTGATCAGATTCCCACAAATAAGGAAAGATATCAACGACTTGTAGGAAAGTTAATTTATTTGTCACATACTCGTCCCGATATTGCATATGTTGTTGGTGTGGTAAGTCAATTCATGCATGCTCCTAGTAAAGATCATATGGCTGCTGTAATGAGAATCTTGAGTTACTTAAAGGGTTCTCCAGGAAGAGGGTTAAGCTTTAAGAAGCATGGGCATATGGAAGTGAAAGGGTATACAGATGCTGATTGGGCAGGAAACATAACTGATCGAAGGTCAACTTCTGGGTATTTTACTTTTGTGGCTGGAAATCTTGTTACATGGAGGAGCAAGAAACAAAACGTAGTAGCAAGGTCTTCAGCTGAAGCAGAATATAGGGGTATGGTTTATGGGACATGTGAACTATTATGGCTTAAGACATTGCTTACTGAGATTGGATTCAAGCCTAAAGAACCAATGTTGTTGTATTGCGACAATCAAGCAGCTCGGGAAATAGCAAATAACCCAGTACAACATGATAGAACTAAACACATTGAAGTAGATCGACATTTCATCAAGGAAAAGTTGAATATGAAATTAATAGATATTCCTTTTGTAAGATCAAGTAGGCAGCTAGCAGATGTTCTGACGCATGCAAGTTCAGCTGAGTTGTTTCGTAAATCTCTAAGCAAGTTGAGTTTAGAAGATATCTTCGCACCAACTTGAGGGGGAGTGTTAGAATAATTGCAGTAATTGTAGGGATTTGCGATCATCAAGACTCTATGTATAGAAAGGAGTAAAATTAGCTGATAATATTGATATGTTTCCTTATGATAAAAACTACCATAACAGTCATGTACCTGCCTACATAAAGGCTTCCTTATCAAGAGAATATACAAAAAAACATTTTTGCTTCTTCAATATCTCTGATGTGAATAGAAGCCATTAATCCAAAACCACATGCTTTATAACTCTACAGTTACACCACTGCCTATTACTCTCTTTCTAAACTCTGCCAAAAAAATATCATCTTCATGGTCACGTTCTCCACTTCCTCAAATCCACTACCACAACCCATCAACCCACACCAACCAACAAAACCAAAACCAAAACCAAAACCAAAACCAAACTCACTCTCACTGCCCCCTTCCTCAAGTGGCTCCCTGCAAAGAAGCAATGAAGTCAACTGGGGAAAAGTAAATGACAAAGAAAGAAAGGAATTTGTTAATAGAAAGATAGCTTCAAGAAAAGCCATTTCAGTTATTTTAAGAAGAGAAGCTACAAAAGCTGTTATTGAAAAGAAAGGTGGTCCCACTAATTCTAAAAGATTGCTTCCAAGAACTGTTCTTGAAGCTCTGTATGAAAGAATTACTGCTTTGCGTTGGGAATCTGCTCTTAAGGTCAGTTTTCGTTCACTTGCTTTTGTTTTTCTAGCTTGTTACTGTTTATGAAGTCTGAATTTTTTTTGCCTTTTGTAATTGAACATGTGAAATAGCTGAATTGGTTTGTTAAAGTGTGCCTCATGTTTGCGCTTGTAGCTGATAGAATTGGCTGGTTTTTTTTTATATTTGACGAATTGGGTTCAATTAGGAGGAAGCAATTGTATAAAACATGAGAAAATTTCTTGCTATTATCTTCAATTTGTTGGAGATTTTCATTTCTGCTTTGGTTTTGGTTGGAAACTTCACCATGTTCAAGCTTTGCCGCAATGTATGAATGAAATATTTTATGTTTTTTTTTTCATTCAAGTGTCTCTTCTGCCACTGTGTTTGTTCCATAATTCTTGATAAAGTAGGAAACTTTGTTGTGATATCCAGGTTTTTCAATTGTTAAGGGAACAACTATGGTACAAACCAAATTCTGGTGTGTATATCAAACTCATTGTCATGCTTGGAAAGTGCAAGCAACCAGAGAAGGCTTTCGAGCTTTTTCAAGCAATGATTGAAGAGGGTTGTCCTGTAAACCATGAGTCATATACTGCTCTTGTATCTGCCTATAGCAGGAGTGGACTCTTTGACAGGGCATTTACTTTGTTGGAGGAAATGAAGAACTATCCTGATTGCCAGCCTGATGTCCACACTTTTTCTATACTCATTAAGTCTTGTCTCCACGTTTTCGCGTTTGACATGGTGCGGGATTTGCTTTCTGATATGGAATATATGGGAATCAGACCAAACACCGTCACGTATAATACCCTTATTGATGTTTATGGGAAGGCTAAAATGTAAATTTTTGCTGCCATGTTTCTGTTCTTGAAATATGAATGCCTATCAGGATTTACTGTAACTCGGTTTCTATTTTCTTGAAGGTTTGCAGAGATGGAATCAGCGCTTGTACAAATGCTTGGTGATGATACTTGTGATCCTGATGTTTGGACTATGAATTCGACGCTCAGAGCCTACGGTGGCAGCGGCCAAGTTGAAATGATGGAAACATGTTACGAGAAGTTTCAGGCGTCCGGTATTGAACCTAACATCAAGACCTTTAACATTCTCCTGGATTCCTATGGAAAAGCCGGAGATTATAAGAAAATGACATCAGTGATGGAATACATGCAGAAATACCATTACTCATGGACGATAGTAACTTACAATGTGGTGATAGATGCATTTGGCCGCGCTGGAGATTTACAACAGATGGAGTATTTCTTTAGGCTAATGCAATCAGAACGAATCAAACCGAGTTGCGTCACGCTATGCTCTTTGGTGCGAGCTTACGGACAAGCTGGAAAACCTGAAAAAATAGGCGGTCTCTTGCGCTTTATCGAGAATTCCGACGTAAAACTAGACACGGTTTTCTTCAATTGCTTGGTGGATGCTTACGGGAGGATGGAACTGTTTGTGGAGATGAAGGAAGTGCTGAGATTGATGGAAGAGAAAGAGTGCAAGCCTGATAAAATTACGTATAAAACCATGATCAAAGCTTATTCGTTGAAAGGAATGAGCAGTTACGTGAAAGAAGTTGAAGGGCTACTTAAATCAGTGGAAAGAAGTCGATCGCATTCGAAGAAGCCTGATTTCTGATGGCAAGTACTTTTATGGTCGCCATTATCGGTTAGAAGCAACTCCTCTTTAGTATTAGTCAGTCTCATACTTCTTATGTGTAAATTCCAATAGTGAAAGAACTGCTAATTCACAAAAGTTAAATATACTTCCATTTATTAATATCGTGTGTGTATGTATATATATATATATATATATATATGATAGTATAAACAAAAAAAATGTTGTTTGAAAGAAAACTGATTTTAATAGAAGATTTTCACATTATGTTATATATATATATATATATGATTTATTGAATAATTGATTCGACTTGTATAAGGTCAAAAGGCTTATTTTCTAATTTAATTTTTTCAAACGACAATTTTTTTCTACAGAGAAAAACTGACACAAGTATTCTCCTTATCTTTTCCCTCATCTTTTCTAAGAGACAAGCTTGTGATGTAGAAAAATTAAGTGTTTTTTCCCACATAGATCGTTCATAGATATTGCAGAAAAACGATAGAACAAGTCGCATGCGAAAACTTTTCCTCACCGTTCATGGTTTGTAGTTGGAGGAGGCTGACTACGTCATTGTCTCAAGTATCTCATCTTCATTCCGCATTATGTTACGCTAACAAGATTAGTTTTATGCTTACTCAATTTACTTTGTGTTATTGTATATTGCATTGTGTTAAGATGTCATTCATTGATATAAGAGTTTTAGGGTGTTTAGGTAAAAAGATGGTGTTCTTTTTTTACCTAAAAATGTTGAAATTGAAAATTAGACTGCTTTTGAGAATTTTGTCCAAAATATGATTTTTTTGGAACTTACTGTTTGTGATGTCACCATTGAATTCGAAAGGTCTGAAAATCTTACATTCTTAATTTTGGTTTTCGAAAAATGTTGAGAAGATAGTGAATAGAGAGAGAAAAGAGGTGAAAAATACTCTTTACGATGACCTGAATCAAACCACTCATCTGACATTAACATGTGTCGGATTAGCGCATTGAGCAGCCACGAGTATTTTCCGACGAGGAAATTTTGTATTTCTTGTTTTTAATTAATCCTGAATTTTTGGTATATTTTTCGTAATATTTTGATATTCAAAAGTAACTTTTCTTAATTATTTGTTAATTAAAAATTTTATTTAAATGAAAATGCAATGTGTTCGGCGTAAAAATTTTATGGGATTTTGTTTCTGAAAATTGTGTATTTTTTGAGTATTGTTATGTTTCCACTATAGGTCGAAATATTTTTTTGAATTTAAGTGATCAAAAGTAATTGTAAGTAATTAGATTTAATAAATAATTATGTATCATTAAAATAGTGAAAACCTATCCTACACGAGTGAAAATATAAATCTAAATTATTTATAAAATTTTCAATGCATAAAAATTTAATATTAAGATTAATTCGAAATAATATTAAATATGTAACATTCTCACCTTAAAATCATATAATTACAAAAATGATTAATATAATCAAGAATAAGTTAATTAAATCAAATTTTGAGAGATGTTAGGATTATTATTATAAAGGAATACATATGAAATGAAGTTTGAATCATATTCCAGGTGAAAATTGTTCGTAAAGCAGAGTTGGATTTATAATTGGCAAAGTTCTAACAGTTAGCACGGGGGCGTACGTGCTGACCAACATGGGGACCGTGCTCCTATGAGAAATATGAGCACGACTGTGTTTTTGGAAAAAATATTTTAGCACGTTGGGCGTGCTGAAGGTAATGTGGATGCACACAGGTCGTGTTAATGTGACGAATTTTCATAAACTTGGTAAATTAAAGCATGAGGTGGCTTGACTTTCAAATAAAAAGGAAACGAAAGAAAGAAATGAACAAAAGAGAAGAAAAACAGAGGGACAGAGAGTCGAGAGACAAGAGGGAAATGAGAATTTGAGAGATTAAACTAGAAATTGAGCCAAAAACAAACGATTGAGCGTACAGTTGAATTGGGGATCGAGAAATTGAGTTGGTACAGGAGTTCAAAGCAGGAAAGGTAAGAAATTTACATGATTATATAGAGTTTATCGATAATTAAACGAGAATCTAGCTTAGAACTAGAATTGATAATAATTGACGAAAATATAAAATTGATGAAATTGATATAGGATCATGCATATGGATATATTGATTATATTGAATGCTGTAGAGAATTCTATTTATGATTATATAAGATGACATACTAGGTGAGTAGATTAGGATCAAAGCCCACGTCACTCCGAGTATTTCAATCAGCAGGTGAGTAGTCCAACTCACTTTTAAATGTTATTTAATATGCCATTTAAATGTGTGGTAGTGATTTATTAGTTGATATTATAAATCGAAAGCAAATAAGTGCACGTTTATACGAATGATTTATACAGATATGTTTACTATATTCCATCAATTATTCACGTTGTTATATATGCCTGATTTTCGATGTACGATATTGGTGGTGATATGTGTTTGGTAGTGATATGTTGTGGGGGAGAATGATATTGGTGGTGATTATATGATCGATCATACTGTAGGCGGAAGTATATTATAGGCCAGCGTATATTATTGTAAACGAGAGTATATTATTGTAGATGAGAGTACATGTAACATTCTGGATATTTTTCGTCGTAAAATGACGATAAATAAGTGTTTAAACATTAATATATAAAGGTATATGAAAGGTTGATCGAATGTTGACGTAAAACGATCGAAGAAAATAGGAGAAATTTGAAATTAGGAAGTACACGCAGTGGACAAGGAAGTACGCGTGGTCGCTACCACAACGCGTATTACACTTCCACCACGTGTGGATCGCTGATTTCTGGAAAAAAAAATATAAGCTTCGATCGATAAGCGGCAAAGGTTCACTTTTACATTTCCAAACCAAATCTTTGCAGAGAAACAGCAGGGCACAATTGAGAAGAAGAGGGAATTGAGCAAGGAAGTGATTTAAGCTTGGTTTCTTGCATAACTTGATAAGGTAAGATGGTAGGAAGATTGAAATATGGTTGATTGTAAGTTGATGGATTGGTTTT
>CANYCX011368134.1:0-28026 GCA_948193385.1 Breynia disticha f. nivosa | reverse complement strand
CTAGATTAATCTAAATTAATTCAATGTCGGAAGAGTGGAATTGATTGTGTGATGTTTGAATTGGAGTATGCATATAATGACTTAATTGATTGATCTTAGGGGTAAATTAGCAATTATATGAGATTTATAAATGTTAAAATGCCAAGGTAAGTTGTCCATTTAGATAGTGTTACTTACTGAGTTGTCAAAAACTCACGTGCGTTTTATGCCTGCCATATTCAATATTGGCAGGAATTGTAGAGGACACTATTGCTCTTGTCGATTGACGCCCAAGGAACCGGTGAATCAACATGGCCATGCACTGAAGATGACTTGGAAGTAAATGCTTAACACTGGAAATGGATCATTTAAATGCATATATGTATTTGTTATATTTGTGTTTTAAAGGAGGTCTATTTTTTAACCTCTTTTTGGTATATCTCATTCAATGGTAAACATTATTCTTTTGAAGCATGTTATATTCAAACGTTCAATATGTAGATTTCAATTCCTGAATGAAAGATGCATGTTTTAAAACTAACATCCGTGAATATAGGGATGGTTTTAAAAAATAATTTAATTTAAATTGTATTATGTAACATTTATAATATCCAAGTTTGGGTACCACTTGAGGGGAATAATTTATAAAATATGAAACAAGTGGTAGTCAAATTTTGTATTACAACACCCAAATGGATGAAATTAAGAAATGTTGTGCTTCTTACCTTTCCAAAGCTCATATGGAGTCTTCATCTTGTCCCTTTTAAGATGCACACAGTTGATTAGCGGAGTTTGTCACCTCTGCCTAAAATGACATTGGTAGATTGTACTCATTCATCATAGTCTTTGTCATTTCTTCAAGCGTTCTATTTTTTTTCTACCACACCATTTTATTGAGGAGTCCTTGGTGATGAAACGTTATGCTCCACTCCATACTTATCACAGAATTGCTGAAATGGCTCACATTCAAATCCACCACCATGGTTGATCTTAATTGCTATTATTGTTAGATTCTTCTCATTTTGAACCAACCTCACCACTTAGAAAATCATTATACGCATCACTTTTATGAACAAGAAATTGAATTCACGTGAATCTACAAAAGTCATCCACAATAACAATTACATAAAATTTACCATTCGAGCAAGCATGTCTAGATGGACCAATCAAGTCCATGTGAACTAACTCAAATACCCTATTTGTGCAAAGCTTTAAATGATCTCTTAACATGTTTTCCTCTCATACAAGACTAACATAAATGATCATTTCCAAACTTAATTCTTGGCAAGCCCCTGATTACATCATTCTTAGGCAATTTTGAGATGATGGACAATGATGTATGACCAAGCCTCTTATGCCACAATGATGCATTTTCATCATGTAAATTTACTACATAAGTGTTTCCTTGTCTTAATGCCATGAAGGCTATCTTATTATTCTTAGAAACCAAACAATGAGTAGGTTTAAATTTTACCTCAAAGTCCATATCCCAAAGTTGAGACACACTTAATAAATTATGTTTCATACCATCAAGTAAGAGAATATTATTAATGGTTAGTAAAGGTTCCTTACCCACTTTACTCACACCAATGATTTTACCTTTGTTGTTGTCACCAAAGGTGTTAAATTCTTGTTCCTTGGGCTTCACCTCTATGAATAAACTTTTATCTCCACTCATGTGCCTTGAGCGCTCGCTATCCACATGCCAAGAGCTAGGTGGATTCTTCATTCTTTGTTTTACCTACAAAGTGAATCATTTTGGTATCGTTAGTACCCAAGCAACTTTGTGTCCTTTGGGGTTAGCAAGAAGCACCATATTAGGGATACTTGTCCCTTTCACAATCTAAATCTTCTTTATTCTAACACTCTCAAAATAGAACAAGCATAAATAACATGACCAACTTTTAAACATCTAGTGCAAGAAGGTAATTTTGATTGACTAGTCTTGGTGTCATTTTCTTTAACAAATTTTCTTATCAATGATGAGTTTCTTTAATAAAGCTCACAACGTAGACTATATTTTAAAATTGAGTACCTTTACAAGGAAAGTAACTCTTCAAAATTATCTTTTCCACTTGTGAATTTACCAACTACATATGAGAATTCTTTTCTTATCCTACAATCTCATTGGACAATTCACATTCTCTTTTTAGGCAATCTACATAATCAATTGTCAACTCAACCTAGAGTTACTCATGTCATCTTTCAAGCATGCAACATTCATATCATTCAATTTTTCATTAAATTTTGCATTCTGATTTACCAACTTCTTATTAGTTGATTTCAAGCTCTTGTTCATCTTTATAACCTTTTCAATGTCACATCACAAAGTCACATATGCCTCATTCAAGCCAATATCAAACAAGTCATCATTAAACATGCCATTGTCAACATTATTAAAATTAATGAAAGAAACACTTATATCATCATCATTATCACTAGTTGAGGAACTCCTTATCATGAGTGATAGGTTGTTTTCCTTAAAGTTTTGTTCATCCTCTTCATCATCACTCCAACTTATAATTAAAGCCTCTTTGTTCTTGCCTTGTTATTGAAGTTTTGTAATCTTATAGAGGAGGTGTTGACTCTACACTCTTTGGTAAAGTTCCCTTTTTTCCCACATTTGAAGCATCCTTCCTCACTAGTATTTCCCTTTCTATCATAATTCTTTCTTTTTTCTGGGAAACCTCCTCAATGTCGATCATTGCCTCTAAACTTTCTCAAGTTCTTTGCATAAAGAGCCAATTCCTCATCTTCTTCCTCTCCATCAAGGCCTTCACCATCACTATCTTCTTATTGAGAAGTGCATGCCTTCAATGATATTGTTTTCTCCTTAGGTCTTGACCTTCCTCCTCTTGACTTTATGATGATTTTGTAGTTGATAGCATTGAATCCGAGAGTGTTGAGGTCTTTTGACTCTATTATTACTGTCACTTGAGAATCCCATTCTCTTGGCTAAGATCTTAGGATCTTCTTGACTTTCACTATCACTCAAGGGTTTTCCAAGGCTACTCAACCTATTAATGATTTCACCAAAATGATCAAACATTGTGTTGATAGATTCTCCATCCTTTATAATGAACATATCATATTCATAAAGTAGCATGATGATCCTCATTTCCTTAACTTTATTAGTACCCTCATAAGTAGCCCTAAGCCTTTCCCACATCTCTTTGGCACTTGTACAATATCCTATCTGATTCTTCTCATCTACGAAAAGAGCCCATAGAATCAACTTCATTGTATTTGCATTGGCATAAAATTTCTCCCAATCATCATTTGTGAAACCTCAAAACTCATTTTTATTTTTTATTAAACTAGTAATAGGCAACATATTTTTTTTTTCATTTTGGAAGACAAACAAAAACACATAAAAGGAAATAATGAAACCCCCATCATGATCATGCATTAAATGTTTTATGTATCTAAAATATGTAAGTAGTAATGTGGAAAATGTGGCCAAAGTTAGAAAATATGAAAAGTAACTAAACTATGATCATAATGCATATTTTTTTCAAAACTTTTCTTAAAAACTTAAAGTCGCCGATCTATTCGTCAAATACTACACTCCAAGACAACCTTCGCGAGTCTACTACTATCTACTACTTGCTAATGCTCTGCATTACACACATTTAAAACCAACCGATATGAGTAATTAAACCTAGTAAGTACACCTAAAACACTTACCAAATTATGTAGTTTATAGGTACTCGTTCATTTTAGAGTCTTATGTGCATTATGGAAAGGATTCATACTTCTTTTGTTTAAGTTCAAGTCATGTTCTTAATGTTTAGAAAATTTACAAGAAACACGGGGCGTGCTGACTAGCATGACCACCATGCTCCATCTCAGGTAAAGAACAGTGGTCTGACACAATGTAATGCCTTGAAAAATGATAGAATTAATCTATATGGAAATAGGATTAAAAAAAATTGAATTGGAAAGAAAATAAGTCAATTGCAAAAAATATTAGATGAGCACGGGCGTGGCACGGTCGTGTTTAGGGGGCGTGCTCATCTCTTTTGGAAATGATTAACACGATTTAGAACATGAGATATGTGGAACTCGTGCCAAAAACACGGCACACGAACTCGAGCACGACCCATACTGAGGGGCGTATCGGCTAGAAATTTAAAACAGAACAATGATTGATACTATTTTATTGACAAACAGAGCAAATAGATGGGAATTTACGAGAAACACGTAGAGAAACCCTAGAATTTTTGGGAAGTGAGTGAGAGCAAAGAGAAATAGAAGTCTTTTTCAGAAATTCGAGCTAAACACATTAAGGTAAATTTATGAACTTAGTTTTGAGTAAAATTTTGCATTAAGGTTAGAGTATTTTTGGAAATGGATGGAGTTGTTGGTGAAATGATGCTGATTAATTTAGTTAGAATGATTGGAAAACATAAGGATGATTTATAATGCTTAAATCATGAATAGAATTAAAATATAAGATTTTGATGTATTGGACTTAAGAGAGGAACTAAGGAGTTTGATTTATTTAAGGCTGGAATTGGGGTTTATTGATGTGGGATGAATTAATTACTGCCTTGTATGCTATTTGTCTTATGAGAAGTGATTTGCGAACTTTGGATCAGAGTTGAGCCACGAGCCTGACTTCGCAAATTTTCAAGGTAAGTGTCATTTACACTTACCATTATATGTCTTGCATCTGTAAGGTTCATCATACATGATAATTATGCAAATATGTTGAAATGATAGTTTGAATGGTGTTTTAAGAAGGACTTGGTTGATTATTCTTGATTGAATGAGGTTACTTATGTGAGCTTGATTATATTCTTGCATATGATCCATTGGCTTATTGATGTGGATTTTTAATAAGGATGGTATTGTGGATTCCTGATTGATCTATGAGGAAGTTATGTATTGATATGATGTTATGTTTATGCCTTTTATTTTAATGATGAAAATTCATAAGATGTTCTTATGATATGTGAGAATTATTATTAATGATGATATTTTCTATGAGAATGGAAATTGTTATGCATGTGTATGCATTTGACCTTGAGATTATATGGAATAGTATGGTTATGTAATTGATATTTGATATTTGATTGCCATAATGAATGCATGTGTTGTATGAGAATTGGTATGTGACACGTGGCTGAGATTGATACCGGGTAAGAGCTCAATGTTGGGCTGGGCCCGATGATGATTCCAAGTGAGAGCTTGATGCCGGTTGGGCCGAGGATATTCTGGGCTAGAGCTTGATGCCAGACTGGGTCTGAGGAAAAAGGAAATAAGAAGAAAAGAAAACCCTAGTGCATATTGTATGTGATTGCATTGGCATCTTGTTAGCATTTCATAATGCATTCATATGTATTATTGATGCCATAGAAAGTGTATAGTTGCTTAAATGCTTATGTTATGTTGACTATTTGCTGTAATTATTGAGTGTATATGATGGTTACTACTGTGAATGTTGCTATTTGATATGGTTAATATGATGTATGTGAGTTTATATGTTATGGTTGTAAGGGGTGTGTGGTTTGACTATATTGCAAGCAAGTTTGATTGATGATGTGCTTAAATGGTGTATTATTGTTATGTTCAGGTATCAAGACTATCATGGTTAAGTACTAACCTTTAAGAACATGTTTACTGCATTGTTTGCCTCAAAGATGAATGTGTAATGTGCAAAACCATAAGTTAGCATGCACATCGCGCTAACCAGCACGAACTTGTACTATGCCCCGTTTTAAAACCATGAGCTCATGCCAGCAACTGTTCTTCAGTGATGATGAGCACAACTTCCATGCTCATGTGGCATGACTGTGCTAACTGGAAAACTTGATGAACAGATTATAAAACAGAATCTAAGAATAGATTTGAATAGAGATTAAATAGGGTGACTACCCTATTGCATAATGTACTTAAAACATAATAATAAACGATTACTTGTGCATTAACTACTTTGGTAAGTGTGCTAAAAGCACTTACTGAGTAATTAAAATTATTCACGTGTGTGTATGAATTGTGTTATTGTGCAGAGCATTGAGGTAGCTGCTGGATTCAGATTTTGTGGTTGATAGCGAGCAGTATGATATGTGTATAGAGGTTTAGCCTCCTAGCGCTATATCTTCTGTAAATTTATTTTATTTGTAAATAACTTAGGCTGAATGAATGCATGTATGTATTATTTTCTTTCTTTTTTGTTTGAGTTATGATAACCATTTCTAATACAGAAATGTTTGTCGAAAATTATAAATTATATGAAAAAGAGATTTGCGAGATTAGGTACGACACACGAGTTTCTGCTAAACAACACGGAGGTCGTGCCAACCTTTTAGAATTAAGACAGTAGTTGAGCACGGTCATCGTGCCTCTTAGTACGATGGCATGTGCACAGCCTGGGACATCTAGTGGCCTGACACAATGATGTTCCTGTTGGCATGGTCACCTTGTCGACCTTTTGGAACTTACAATTCATAACTCAAATAGGGCACATCGTTCCAACAGACACACAACATCCAAATAATTTCCTAGCAGCATGCAACACAGCAAAACAGTGTCAAACAACAATACCATTTATCTAAATTAACACATCTAAGGTCCCTTTCTTAATCCACATAACCAAAACCACCAAGATCATACACAAACAACCATAATCCTTCACATTATCATACTCACAACATCACCACATAATGTAATATAATATGATGCTAATGCAAGCACACAAAGTGTATACACCGCGGACTTCTCTTTTGTTTTCATCTTGAGGATCTCTCCCTTTTTCTTTTCAATCACTCTAGAGATCTCTCTCTTTCTCGTGGGCTTATCCTCTTTTTTCAATTAGAGTTCTCACTCTTTTCATTTCTGGGCTTATCCCCTTTTTTCAATTAGAACTCTCCTCGTTGGCTTATCTTATTTTTTTCAATTCTCACCATGATCACACATGTGATGAGATCTGTTGGGTCTCCTAACGTGTTCTAAGTCTAAAGGGAGTAGAAAACACATCAAGCACGTTAAGAAAGCCCAAGATCACATCAAAATCGTGACCAACACATATATTTACAATTGGAATACAACAAGGTGATATAAAAATCTAAACTTGAAAGAAAAAGACTCACCTTTGGATTTCTCCTTGAATGCGGAATGGTTCTTAACCAAGAACAAGAACTACCGTTTCGAAATAATTTGAAACGACCTTTATGGCACTAATATAGAACCCCCAACATGGTTCCTCTACAACAGTAACACAAAGATTAGTTAGAAAGGTGTACTAGCACAAGGGAGAAAATGTATCACCTGTTCATCGTAAATTCGGATGAGTTTCAAGTGAAACTAAAGGCACAATGCCGATCAAACTATATGATCAACCCTTAAATGTCACCTCATTCTTGAGAGAAAACCCTAAAATCACACTCTTTGATTTTCTTGGAAGGCTCACAGCCAAGAAGGAGGTGTTTAGTGGGCGACACTCATGTGTCAAAGAAACTAGGTTTGTTCCTTTTTAAAGACAAGTCATTTGTTTCATTAAAACACTTAACAATCCTAATGCCATTAGGAATTTGTTAAGTCTTTAATAAAATTAAAATTCATTTAAAAGATGCCCCTTTTATGTGAATAATTAAAATATTTTTACTCTTTTAATTTATCCCACATAATCCTTGTCTTAATTTAAGACATGCAATTAAGACATACTTCCTAAATTTTCTCTTTCTTATTTCTTACATATTTTCTACTTAAGACATCATATTTAATAAAAAATATTTTTCTTAAAATCATGTAAGAAATATTATTTCTCATCCATATTAGGGCCAATTACCAAAATTGGCTCAATTGCCCGACCCAGCCAAATAGTCGAATTTTGACATAAGGTGAAATACCAAAATTACCCTTTTAGGTTTTCAGCCATCCATGTGCAATCTGTAGGACTATTTAATAAAGGAAATGAGTTTAATAACTCATAAATCACAGGAGGTCTCTAGTAAGACACTATGATCACCCTAAATTAGATAGCTGACGAGCGGTGTCAACAGCCCTACTACAATTCAAATACATCCCTTAACCTTCAATATTTTGATTAGCATAAGGCATGTCGCTAACACCCTTATTTAATGCTAAATCACTTTTCTTAATCTTTATGACAATTGATAAATTCGAATAAATGACTTAATAATTTCATTCGAGTGTGGCCACACTCTTCCCAATCTTGTCTTTCAAGCGGCCTATGATATTAACTCTCATTGAGAGGGTCAATCCCTTCACTTCACTCCTGCTCTTACTTCTGATTCATAGCATACTCAATCATACCCATACTTGTCAATCTTTTACGGCCACATTAGGCGTATGTCAAAGTACACTAAAAATCACAATAAGAGACATAGTGATTTTCAATCTAAGGATAATATTTGACATTGAAAATAGTGATCGCTCTCCAAGTATAATGCTCTACATTGTACCTATGCACTTTGCTAGATATCCCAAATGTCTATGACCCGTAGAACATGATCATCTACAAAGTACATACTAGTCTTAATTCATTTCTATTCCCATAGAAACAAGTGACTAGGGATATTTAGAATGTTAATCTCATAACTTCCAGGTTCTACTATCAAGGTCCTCAACCCTCATACCTCAAGCACTTAATTAACATTCTTGGATATTTTATCAAACACATACCACAGGTCAATACATGAAGTGATAAAATAATGCCTCATAATTTTATTAATTAATAATAAAAGTTATAAACAATGTATTGGGCTAGGGACACTAATAATCTCCCACTAGCACTAGTCCTAATCAGACATAACCCTAAGACTAAAAGACCTAACATGACGCTCATGTTTCAGACCTGCCAGTTGCTTGGTCAGGGGATCTACAACATTGTCTTCACCTGGAACCTTGATCATCTTCACATCTCCTTAGCTGCCTCAAACGCTGCTATATACTTAGCTTCTATTGTAGATTCTACCATTGTGCTCTGTTTAGTGCTCCTCCAGCTGATACCCTTCCATTCAATATGAATATGTATCCTGATTGTGCTCTTGAATAGTCCTTGCTTGTCGGGGTCACAACATTAATGTATCCTGTAACAATGAGCTCCTCTTGACCTCCATACACTAAGAACAAGTCTTTAGTCCTTTTAGGTACTTAAGAATTGTCTTAACTGTAGACTGGTGGATCTTTCTGGGATCCTGTTTGAACCTACTGGTTATAGTCAATGCATAAGCAACATCTGGCTTAGTACATAACATAACATACATAATAGATCCTATAGATGATGCATATGGGACTCTATTAATGTGTTATCTCTTTCTCTAGAGGATGGGCAATCCTTCTAAGAGAGAACTACCCCTTGCTGTAAGGGCAATAATCCCTTCTTGGATTGTTCTATACTGAACTGCCTCAGTATTTTATCTATGTACTTTTGTTGACTTAGTCCTAAGAGACGCTGTGATCTATCTCTATAGATCTTATACCAAGTATAACTTCGACTTCTCCTAAGTCTTTCATTGAGAAACATATATTCAACCATTGCTTAACTTGTTGCAATGCTGAAACATCGTTTCCAATAAGCAGGATGTCATCGACATACAACACAAGGAATACTACTACGCTCCCACTAAACTTATGATATACACAAGGCCCATCATCATTCTTGATGAATCCAAACTCCTTAATGGATTCATCAAAATGAATATTCCAACTTTGGGACACTTGCTTAAGTCCATAAATGGACATCTTAAGCTTGCATGCCTTATTAGGATATTTTGGATCGACAAATCCCTTAGGTTGTTTCATGTAAACATCTTCCAGGAGGTTTCAATTTAGGAAAGCTGTTTTGACATCCATTTTCCATATCTCATAGTCCAAATATGCAGCTATGGGAAACAATATCCTAATGGATTTGAACATAGCTACTGGCGAGAATGTTTCATCATAGTCGATACCATGAACTTGCTTGAAACCTTTTGCCACTAGCCTACCTTTGAAGATACCTCCCGCCTTCTCTTTGAAAATCCATTTGTATTCAATTACCTTAGCACCTTCTGGTGGATCAATCAAGTCCCAAACTTGATTATCGTACATTGATTGTATCTCAGATTTTATGGCCTCTTTCCATTTTTTCGACTTAGGACTTTCCAAGGCCTCTTGGTAAGAAGCAGGCTCATCCTGATCAGTGATCGTGATATCCTATTCATCAGTTATAATGAACCCGTACCTTTTGGGTTCCTAACGTATCCTACCTGATCTTCTATGTACTTGGGTAATGGGCTCTTGTTCCACAAGTCAATCTCCTCACTATCCTCTCAGGAACTTGTGTATTTACATCCTCTTGCACAAATTCAAGTTGTACACCATTCCCACTGTTTCCTTTAAAAACAAATTCTTTTTCTAGAAACACAGCAGTTTGAGCAATAAATACTTTGTTCTCACTAGGATTGTAGAAATAGTATCCTATTGTCTCTTTAGGATACCCAACAAATAAGCATTTATCTGTTTTGGATGAAAGCTTATCCAATGTTAACCTTTTAACTTGCACTTTGCATTCCCAGATCCTTAGAAAAGACAAGTACGATTTTCGACCAATCCATATCTCATATGGTGTCTTTTCGACTGCTTTAGTAGGAGACTTGTTCAGTTGAAAAGCTGTAGTCTCTAGGGCATAACCCTAAAATGATATCGAGAGACTAGTTTGACTCATCATCGACCTAACCATATCTAACAAGGTTCGATTCCTCCTTTCGGATACACCGTTCCACTGAGGTATTCCCGAAGGTGTGAGTTGTGGTACTATACCATAATCTTGTAGATATTGGTCAAACTCTAGGCTCATATACTCGCCACCCCGATCAGATCGAATAGCTTTGATATGTATACCTAATTGGTTTTCTACTGCATTTTTAAAATCCTTCAACCTCTCAAAGGTTTTTGATTTATGCTTTATTAGATAGATATAGCCGTACCGACTATAACCATCAATGAACGTGATGAAGTAGCTATAACCACCTCTGGCTTGTGTACTTAATGGTCCACATACGTTGGAATGTATTAGATCCAATAGTCCACTAGTTCTCTCACCTTTCTTGTTGAAATGATTCTTTGTCATTTTCCCGCGAATGCATGATTCGCAAGTGTTTGATGATTTCTAATCAAAAGACCCAAGAGCTCCATCCTTATAGAGTCTTTGTAAGCGTTTCTCACTTAGGTGTACTAAACAACAATGCCAGAAGTAAGAAAGATTAAGTTCATTGGACTTACCTTTCTTATTCTCTATGTTATAAATATTGTCATGACTTGACAAGTCTAGGACATATAAACCGTTATTAAGGATTCCACTAGGACATATAAACTGTTATTAAGGATTCTACTTCCATAATAAACATTTCCATGACGAATATTCATATTGTTAAATAACAAAAGTAAAACTGCCATTATCCAAGGCTGAAACTAAAAAAATGTTCCTACTCATTGCAGGTACATAGTAACAATCCTTTAACTTTATTTCTAGCCCCGAAGGCATACATAAAGTATAGTCTCCGATCTCTATGGCAGCCAGTCGTGCCTCATTTCTGACTCAGAGATCAACCTCTCCCTTTGAAAGCACTCTCCTATTTCATAGTCCTTTTACATTGCAACAAATGTGAGACCCACATCTGGTATCCAATACCCATAATGTCAAAATAGAGAGATTCACTTCTATAAATTAAATCTCTGAAGAAGATGTTCTTACAACATCCTTCTTCCCTCCCAATAATATTGGATAATTTCTCTTCCAATGCCCACTCATTTGGCAATGGTAGCAAATGTCCAAAGGAACAGGCTGAAAAACCATCCTAGGCTTTTGTTGAGGTAAGACTTCCAACATGGGCTTATGGGTTTTCTTGGTTTTTCCTTCTTTGCCTTTCCATGAAGTGGATTGGAAAACCTCCCTAGGCCATTATTGAGATACCACTTCCAACTTATGCTTTGGGTTCGTTTCAGTCTTTCCTTTCCTACCCTTCATCTTATCCTTTTCAAGGATTGAGCACAGGAAAATATTCGAGTTATTCGGATTCATTTTCATGTTCTACAAAGAAAAATTTGTCAAGGTCAGTTATGAGGTCTTTTAGACAAAAGATCTCCCACTCAACAATGGATTAATATCCCTTTAAATAATCCACTTGTTAGTGACGCTTTTCGTGGGCTAAGATCCACTTTTCGCTATGTCAAAGACAAGGCTACTTAGGTAGGAATCCATCCAATCATTTTCCCTAAAATGATTATCGATTTCTAATGGGACTAGCACTTTCGTGCAGGGGAACTTCCTATTAATTGCTTAGGGCCAACACATCGTCACAAACCCATGTTAAGTCCAAACCTAAAATCAACGGCTAACCATGACACAAATCTACCCCCACTCTCGTATGGCGGCATAGATAGTATCGATCTTAGCCCTGCCTCACAAAGAAAATCTAACGTGCCCAGCTTTGGCATGACCTATGCTTCGACGTTCGATGCCTTAACGGGTTGTTAATTTAAGAAGTCAATTTGCTTGACTTACTATTTTCAGGATTAAGTTTGTCTGATTCAACGGCTTAGCATGGCAAATGCAGATTCGACATTCGATATTCGTTCGCATTCATTCATCAATGTAAATCTAAGCATGCAAGACTGAGTACAGAAAAGTAAACGTGTAATCATGGGCCAATAACCTTAAATTAGGACTATACTATTACATAGTACAATCTTCGGGCTTCAAGTCCATCTCCAATGGGCTCTCCATCCTTCCTTCTTGGGCCTCCACATCTGGACTCCCGTCCTTCTGGTTTGGGCCTCCATTTCTATACTAAGTCTATCCTAAACCTAGTCTAATGAAATAGGCTCAACAGGCATTTACAAACCCAAATAAAAATAGGCTTATGAATGCACCATGCAATCCAGTCATGACATACACGTTTTTTTAACACACAACTGGGCCCAAGGCCCACATGCTCAAACAAGATGAAATGCAACCCTAATCATGACAAATCTAATTTTAAGTTTTAAAGCCAAAAACTTAAGAGAAATTGTGCCCTTTGGGCTCCTTGAGTTAACCTAATGATGGGCTTAGGCCAAGTCCAAAATCATTCATTAAATGAATGTACTCAAGCCCATAAGAAAAACACCAAATTATTTTGTGCCAAAATAAAAATGACTAAATTTTCCTTTTACATTTTACACAAATATCAAATTAAGTGTTAAACTATATGAATGCTTTTAATCACACAAAAATTAAATACATAATCCAAAATTTCACACAAAAAATTTCCACTGCCAAATTTCACTTTACTCCCTAAATTTTCATAAAATCCATTTTTGGTCCTTTTAGATTCCTAAGAATTAAACTAGTCCAACTAATTCATTAATTCTTTCTAAAAAATACCTAGTTATGCAATTTTATTAATTTAGGCCAAAATTAAAAAAATGTACAGTGCCTAATTCACATGTTTTATGGTAAATCAGCCCCTCCTAATTTCATAAAATCAATTTAGGCATAACTGATAATAAATTATGTCCAAATAGTCATTAAGCATCACATTATTGACCTAGTTTTGTATTTTATGAATTAAAGCACATACCTTAACGTGAACAGTAATTTTTAGGCTCAAAATTAACATTAAACCTACTATTTTAAGTCAAAATAAAACCCTAACTTACTGCCCATATGCATTAGTTAATTATGAGGACCGCTCTGATACCACTGTTGGGTTTCCTAACGTGCTCTAAGTCTAAAGGAAGCCAAAAAAACACTTCAAGAATGTCAAGAACAACCCAAGATCACATCAAAATCATGACCAACACATATGTTTACAATCAAAATACAACAAGGTGATATAAAAATCGAAACTTGAAAGAAAAAGACTCACCTTTGGATTTCTCC
This sequence comes from Breynia disticha f. nivosa, assembly GCA_948193385.1. Classification (NCBI taxonomy): domain Eukaryota; kingdom Viridiplantae; phylum Streptophyta; class Magnoliopsida; order Malpighiales; family Phyllanthaceae; genus Breynia; species Breynia disticha. Next base: position 14,174 of record CANYCX011368134.1, on the reverse strand, counting down.
TTCAATGTCGAATGGTTCTTAGCCAAGAACAAGGACTACCGTTTCGAAATACTTTGAAACGACCTTTATGAAACCAATATAGCATGGTTCATCTACAACAGTAACACATAGATTAGTCAGAAAGGTGTACTAGTACAAGGGAGAAAGCGTATCACCTGTTTTTGGTCAATTCGGATGGGTATCAAGTGAAACTGAAGGCACAATGTCAATCAAACTATATAATCAACCCCTAAATCTCACATCACTCTTGAGAGAAAATCCTAAAATCACACTCTATGATTTTCTTGGAAGGCTCACGGCTAAGAGGGAGGTGTTTAGGGGGCGACACTCATGTGTCAAACAAACTAGGGTTTTGTTCCTTTTTAAAGACAAGTCATTTGTTTCATTAAAACACTTAACAATCCTAATGCCATTAGGACTTTGTTAAGTCTTTAATAAAATTAAAATTCATTTGTAAGATGCCCCTTTTAGTCGTGACACTATGTGGATAATTAAAAGATTTTTACTCTTTTAATTTATCCCACATAATCCTTGTCTTAATGTAAGACATGCTTGCTAAATTTTCTCTTTCTTATTTCTTACATATTTTCCACTTAAGACATCATATTTAATAAATAATATTTTTCTTAAAATTATGTAAGAAATATTATTTCTCATCCATATTAGGCCCAATTGCTTTTTTTGCCTAACTGCCCAATCCGGCCCAATAGTCGGATTTTAACCTAAGGTGGCAATGAGTTTAATAACTCATAAATCATAGGTGGTCTCTAGTAAGAAACTATGATCACCCTAAATTAAATAGCTTACGAGTGGTTCAACAACCCTAGTACAATTCAAATACATCCCTTGACCTTCGATATCTTGATTAGCATGAGGCATGTCGCTAACACCCTTATTTAATGCTAAATCACTGTTCTTGATCTCTATGACAAAATTGATAAATTCGAATAAATAACTTAATCATTTCATTTGGGTGCGGCCACACTCTTCCAATCTTGTCTATCAAGTGACCAGTGATATCAACTCTCATTGAGAGAGGGTAATCTCTTCACTTCACTCCTGCTCTTACTTATGATGCGTAACATACCCAACCATACCCATACTTGTCAACCTTTTATGGCCACGTTAGGCGTATATCAAAGTACACTAAAAATCACAATAAGAGACATAGTGATTTTTAGTCTAAGGATAATATTTGACATTACAAATAGTGATCGCTCTCCAAGTATAATGCTCTACATTGTACCTATGTACTTTGCTAGATATCCCAAATATCTATGACCCGTAGAACATGATCATCTACAAAATACATACTAGTCTTAATTCATTTCTATTCTCATAGAAACAAGTGACTAGGGATATTTAGAATGTTAATCTCATAACTTTCAGGTTCTACTATCAAGGTCCTTAACCTTGATACCTCAAGCGCTTAACTAACATTCTTAGATATTTTATCAAACATATACCATAGGTCAATACATAAAGTGATAAAGTAATGCCTCATAATTTTATTAATGAATAATAAAAGTTACAAATAATGTATTGGGCTAAGGCTTACACTAACAGTCATGCCATGTCATAAGATGAACAATCTCATAATGCGTACAACATAAACATTTAGATAACTTAATAACCAACATTCGAATTTTCAAACATTGACCAATACGACCCACATTATCCAAAACCAATAATCAAATACCATTTATAATCTCATACGACATGAAATATAAAACCAATTAAGCTCAATAGGACACATCCCTTCAACTCAACCATATTTCCAATTCAATAATCGCATTTCAACACTTCTTTACCAATTACATTCACCATTCATGAATTAACCATCTATTTTAACATACAAATACAAGACATACCAAGCTAAGTGTGGTTCAGTGCACTTACCTCAAAATTTGCAAAGTTGTGTGCTCGGCACTCAACCTTGGCTTGGGTTTTGATTTCTGTCTCCTACACATTTTCATTCCAATTTAACATTAAAGACTATTTAACATAACCATTTTCTCAATTAACCCACAACTAATTAAAACCCCCAATTTTCCTCTACATTTTCCCTAAAAAATTCTCATAAAACCCATTCAAGAATCCCCTCTCTTCCTCATAATTGTCCTACCTCAATCCTTAGCTATTCACATCCTCCCAAGTTCTTTCTTCACAACAAAGGTCTATAGATGATAGCTTTCCAATACTTGATACCTTCACACATGATGTTAACCTTCATGTGATCTTCTATGATGAGTAGTTTATGTAGTTGAACAATGGAGGGAAATTTGGGTTCAGTTTAATATGTGCACCATAGTTTTGTTCCATTCTTGAATACTCTCTAGGTTATTAAGCCTTTAATAAGAGTCCTGCTCTGATACCAATTGTAGAATCACAAATAGCTCTAGAAGGAAGAGGTTGAATAAAGCTGATTAAAGTTTGAAAATTTTCACAGAATAAGAACGATTAAATAAGAACACATAATATAGAGTGGTTCAGCCTTAACACCTACGTCCACTACCTAAGCTCCCACTTAGGATTTTGGCAAACCCTTCCTATTATCTCACTTTCAAGCTTAGTGAGAACTTTCTTAAACACTTAATTTTTGGCTCAAGCTACCTTACACTTTGATTTGCCTTACAACTCAAATTCCACCTTATAAAGATGTTGAAATATTCTAGAACACTCAATAAAAAGAACTAGTTGTGCTAAGAACAAGAATAGACTATGTGCACACAACTTCTTGAACAAATAAATAACTTAAAAATAAAAGAATATTTTAGAGCACTTTAGTTTTCAATACTTGAAGTTTGTGAATAGTGAATCTTAAATAGTGAATTCTTAATGGTGACTCTATCTCTCTTTTGAACTCTTTTCCTTTTATATATCCTTTTAAAAATATAGCTGTTAGACACAAATTTTATCCCAATTGGTGGTCTTGAGAATAGTGATTTTTGCTGCAGAGCACTTTCTAGTAGACTAGTCTAAGTGGTGGTTAACTGGCAGCATTTATTTTGGTCGATTGGATTTTCCCAATTTCATTCCAATAGCTATTTCAGCTTTGGGTCTACCCAACTAACACTTCTTTAGTTGACTGGAATTCTTCAGATTTATTCGAGTAGCAATTTCACTTTTAGTCTACTCTAGTGATTTCTTGGTTGACTGGAATTATCCTTTTTTGGTTGACTAGAATTTTGTTTGGTCGATTGGAATGGAATCTTTAGACATCAATATTTGAATTTGAACTTCAATCATTAGCATGTTGCTCTATGCCTGATCTGATCATGATTATGTCCACTAAACTTATAATTTGACGTCAGATAGTCGTTATAATCAATTTTTGGTTAAAAGCCTCCATCTACTCGACTAGAGTTTCCTTTGGTTGACTGGAATGCAGCTTAATCTACTTACTTTAGTCCAATTTGATTTTACTTGAGTCCAAAAAGATTCTGATCGACTGGAAATATTCCTGGTCGATTAGAACACAGCTCCAGAGCATCTTGTAACCATTTCACTTGGTTTACATCCAACGTCTGTCAAGGTTTATTCATAGATTTTACACATTATTAAAATATAGAAGGGATTTAATGTTCACCACTATTGGTCCAACAAACTCCAATCACTACCCATTCTAGTTTGGGAATAAGAACAAATTACGATAGATTTTGTAACCAGATTATTGAGAACCTAGAATGGTAAAGATGAAGAATGGATGATAATTAACAGAGTGATAAAGTTTGCACACTTTTTACCTATTAGAATGGGAATATCTTTGGAACAACTAATAGAGTTGTGTATCAGAGACATAGTTAGGCTACATGAAATCTATATATCGATAGTAACAGATGGAGAAACACGATTTACAGTCAGTAACTAGCAGAAACTACAGAGTGTTTTGGATACAAGATTGAATTTTAGTACTGGTTTTCATCCTCAGGCAGATGAGCAGGCTGAAAGAATAATCCAAACACTGGAAGAAATGCTACGATCCTATTTAATTGAGTTTTAGGGGTTGTGGGACAGGTACATACCACTGAATGAATTTTCCTACAATAATCAATATCACAACAGTATACATATGACACCATACAAAGCTCTATACGGTAAAAAGTGTAGAAGTTCAGTGTATTGGGATATATAAGGGGTAAAATTTTTTAAGGGTCCATAATTGGTACAAGAAACTATTGAAAATTTGAGATAATCAAAGGGAAGCTGAAAGCTACAGAAGATAGACAGAAGACCTATTGTGATAAACATATGAGGAGGATTGAATATCATGTGGGCAAAAAAGTATTCTAAATACCATGAACCGTGTAGTGTTCTTATTGTGCTAATAAAATCCAAATACCATGTACTAGACATGTATCAATGATTTTTTATTGACATTAAAAGTCCTTTTTTTTAAAGGACCAATCTTACTAAGTTAGAAAAAGTATGCTATTATTAATTGACTAGGGATGTTTAGAATATAATCTCTTACTTTAATGTTTGCATATGCCTCACATATGCCAAATTAAGCCCTAAGATTTATATTTAAACAATTTCATCAATCTTTATGCACAAATATAACAGAAAGATAGAATCTCTTGCTTTAACTTTCAGTGTAATTTATAGACAACGCATGGGACTATGACTAGCACTAACAAATACCATAAAAGAGCTTTCGTCTTTGATGTACTCAACATTTTCCATAAGTGCATATTGGACTACTCCTAGTTTTAAATAGAATTAATTACTTACCTATTAATCATCATATAAGTACCTAAGTTATTGCATTGTACAAATATTACATGGTGATTTATGCAATAACTTTATACGTATTGCTAGATATCTCCATAAAATATGTCACAGCTTGTAAGATTTCAACATTGATTCATTGTTAAAACTTGTGTGGTCTTTTGAACTTAAAATTTTACTATTTCCTTGTTCTATTAAGTCCTCATTGACCTAATGTGTTACTTGATTTCACTTAGCTAGAATATGACAATTTTGATAATGACTATCACCTTAGATTACTGTTTATCTTGAGGAATTTAGTTTTGAAACTAATTACACTAATGTTTGTCTTGTACAATGCTTGTATAGTTTTTACTACTCACTTTGTGACTTTGAATGCTTATTACTTGTCCCTTTGTCCAAATGAAAAATTTTCACTAGGGCATAGTTACCACTTAGGTTTTTTGACCTATGCCACATTTGGGTGTATTTACTACAAAATTCATACATCACGTGTCCATCACTCAATTGTGTTCTTACTCATTTATGGATCCTTTGAACATAGTTTCATGCATTACAAGTACCTTACATACTATTTTCTCTAATTTTACTTACAAAGAAAACATAGTTTCATGCCTTACAAGTACCTTACATACTATTTTCTCTAATTTTACTTACAAAGAAGTATCAACCAACTAGCTATCACTTAGAAAAATAGTGTTTGGTCTTGGTACTAACAAATCATAGACTTTTATATGACAAGTCACTCTCTCGAACATAATAAGATTCATTTAGTTTGTTTATTTATATAGACTACAACATAGAGTATGTTACCAAAAAATGTTTTATATTGCTTGGATTTAGATACTAGCTCTACTTAAGAAGTTAATCTTTAAGTTATAATGCTTATTGTTTAGCCTTAAAAAAAATTGTTCTAGGTGTATTGATGTCACTCTCACAAAGTGGAAAGAAAATTCTTTAGAAATATCCCAAAAATTTCATCTTTGGGATGTACATTTTAACCATGTCTTTTATAGTTAAGATTATATTTCTTTACACATAAACTAAAAATTAACTATTCATTTGTTTGGTGTTTATGGTATTATCACAAAAAAATTGAATAATAACTCTAAAACTATCAATGTTGTGTGGTATTATCATAACAAATTGAATGTACCAACCAACTCCAAAAGTTACACAGTTTAAAAAAATATATGTTTACTTCTTAATACGATGGCTTCACAGGTTATAGGCCCCTAAAATTCTCTATTAAGACCTCCTATTAAGATCAAAGAGTCTTTTCTTGCCATGATGCCCTATTGAGATCAAAGAGTCAGTTCTAAGGTTTAAGACTAGTCCCTTTTGACTAAAATCTTTTTAGATAAATTTTTCAACAAGTGAGAGAATTTTGGCTTGTTCCATCTTACATATTACACCATCAAACTATACTGACATTTTTCCAATCATTTTGTATCCATCACTCCCAATAAGGCTTTACCTTTTAGTGGACAAACTAGTTTTTTTACACACAATCATTATAACCCCTAAACTAAATATACCTTTTAATTATGTAATCAACACTTCCATTGAACTTTTTAGCTTTCCTAAAGTCATGTACATACATTATTATTACTAATAATTTAAAACTTTATTCTTCCTTTGTATTCTATTCATTTTTCCTTTACATGCTAACTATTTATAAATAATTTGTACACCTTTTATCTATCAAGACATCCTCAACCATGACCTTTGTTAGTATTAAATGACCATAAGTATTTCCCCATGTTAGACTAGCACAACCCCTGTGTCATTTTCTATGGGCCCTGTGTTGATGAAACATTCCTGTCCAGAAAACTTTACATATAAATATGAGGTTGTTGTTCGTTTCATACCCCCTGCCCATGGTATTTTACACAATCCATGTTGGACATACAAATTATAAAAATTATACTGAAAATTGATCATCCAACTTCAAAACATAGCCTCTATGGAGTGCTTCATCAATCATAACAAATATAACTTTCATAATAAGAAAATTCTCAATGATCATTATAAACACTAGAGTATCATTCAACTAGTTATTAGCAATTTATCAACTTAACTACTTTATAGAAAAAAATATAATCATCACTTCACATCTCATAATCATAACCAATAACTCTGCTTGAATTACTTTCATTTCATAAGATCAACAATTCACAAGCACTATCATATGTCTAACAACATATCATTTAACTTAAGAGATTTGTCATGCGAACAATATTCAATCATCTACATTATGTAAACTATATACAATGCATATCTAAAATACATAAAAAGAGAGAAGTGTAAGAGCTTTCAATTGTCTAACCTAAATGATTAACCTTTAACTTTCATTTTTCTATCTTTCATGAACTTAAAATAAAATGCCTATTTTTATGAGCTTTGAGTAATCAAAATATAAACTTAATTCAATATTCATATATCATTCTAAACAATTAATCATTTGAATTGAAGATGTCACATAACATGTTCTTATAACCTTTGTTTTTATTTACCATATTTTGCACATTTTCACACAGTCGTATCATTAGCACACTTATATTCAATGTAAATTTGTATCTTTTTCATTCATATGTATTCATTTGCATTCCTCTATACAACTTTTCATTCAGTTGAACATATAACTTGTGAATGTATACATGATTTATCATATGATTCCTTATGTTCGCTTGAGTATCATATCTTTTCTTATATCATTTATAATTTATCCGCACATCTTCTTTACGTTTTTGCACATCTCCATTTTCATATTCACACATCTCAATTTTAATATCTACACATCGCCATTTTCATATATGCAAATATTCATTGCCCATCACATTTACATTCTCATCCTCCATATGATTAACATATATCACATTTGTTCATTTGTACGTATGGAATGTATACAACACTTTCTTATATCAGTTTCATATCATTCAACTTATGTTTCATTTAATCATTTGGTCATATTATCATTATAAAAATTCATTTTCTTTTCCATTCATCTCATTCATCACGTATACAATATGCTTCCATTTACTTTACAAATAAACTTATCTTTTTTATGATTAACATGTATGCATCAACTAATAGCAAACATGTCAACTGCATATATCAATTATCGCACAAAACCCTTCAACTATAGGCATAGTGGAAATGGTGCAACTTCTGCATGCCACATTTGTAACATCCTATCATATTAGCATATAATTAATTAAATAGACACAAAAACCAAGAATAAGTCACATGAATATGTTAAAAGTGATATAATTAAAATCTAAGATTTAAGTGATCAATGCTTCAGGAATGTAAGACCACAGTGCTGATGTTGGATTATAATCTGGGCAACGAATAAAAACGGTTGTGGTCGTGGTGTGTTCCATGGTGGGCGTACTGAAATTCAAATTGAAATAAGTAATTTAGGTGGTGACCATGGTGCATTACATGATGGTTGTGTATGTAGCCAACAAGGGTCACGCGATAACACGACAGGGTCGTGTTCCACTATATAATGTAAAAAAGTTAATAAAGAATTTATGAACAATTTATAAGCATAGGAAAAGAGATAAGAAGTAAGTGCTAAAAGAAGTTTCAGATATTACATGTTACATGTTATGTACTATATATGAATGCAAGGAATTTACATTAATATAAGTATATGTAGATTAGGATTTTAAATTTTGGTATCAAACTCGGGATGTGATCATTTAGAAACTTGATATTGTGTGATGTATGATGTGATTTTTTGTATAAGTAAATATGAATTATTGTGTTAAAATTATTTTCATTTTAAACAAAAACCATATGCCACATCAATCTCATCAAAAAGAGAGAGGAGTGGTTAATCCATTTAAGTTAGATGAAATGCCTTATGCTCCACCTTATGATGAACCATATAAACATACCAAGACAACATTATTACCTTACTACTAGGGCCTTCATCTATGAGCCTAAATCGACAGAGGCCAAAGAACATTAAAGAACTAAGAAGGCTTAGGGTAGTAGAATTTCAGGGGACTGTTGATCGAGAAATTGCTGAGACCTAATTAAAGAGAATAGATCGGGTTTTTAATATGATGAGATGTATACTATAAGATAGGTTAGACTTTACAGTATCTTTGCTACAAGGTGATGCCTATAATTGGTGGGAGACTGTCCCTAATGCTGTGGTGTATCCTCGAGTACTCACGTGGGATGACTTTTTGAGGAAATTCAGAGTATGTATATGCTAAAAGTATATATAGATGCTAAGTAGAAGGAGTTTCTTACATTGAAACAATGATATATAATGGTAGTAGAGTGTGAAGTGAAGTTTACTCATGTATCCTACTGTACTCCTTATATTATTCCTACTGAAAGATACAAATGCAAGAGGTTTGAAATAGACTAAATAATAAGATTCAAAGAAAAATTAATAGATCAGAGATGATAAATTATACGAATATAAGAGATATCATTGTGAGAGCTGAGGTTCTCTTAAAAGAAGATACTGAGAATGAAGGAAAGAAAAGAAAGAAGTGCATTTAGGAGAATCTAGCAGACCTGAGGATAAGGTATAATATGCTCTAACTTATATTGGATATAAAGGGCATACAAGATCCAGACATCAACCAACCCGAACACATGGGCTATATTGTAGGGGATGAAGACGAAGATTTGGAAGATGAGGATGGGGTAGTATGATCCAGCACTAGCACCAATAAATTTTGTCCATATTGTCAGATCAGGTACATTGGAGAATTTAGAATGATGAAGGAAGATGCTACTATTTTGGACAGCAAGGACAAAAAGATTTAATAGAATGGGAGCCGAGGAATATGGACTTAAACCTTAATTAACAATGCCTAAGTGTAAGGTCAATAACCTCAACAGTTAGTGTTAATAGAGGTAAGGGTAGAGGGGCTGTATAATTCATAATCTGGCAGAAGAAGAAGTTAAAACTTCCTAAATATTTAATCACGTTATTACTGTTCACTTAATAATAAATCTATGAATAATTTAAAATTGTTTTGTATTTGCATATAATAGAATACATCCCAGCCTATAGCTCGGTCTGGAACATAGCTCGTGTTAGGATAATACATCCCATGGGCATGACCCCCTATTATACTACCAAATTCCTGTTCATCTACGATACAATACTCATATTTTTCAGGCATGGTTTGTATGCATCTACTGTATCCATGTATATCAACCTAATGTCAACCTAGAACAATTCATATCTTATTATAACAAACATAACATCATTTCGTACAATCATATAACTTAATATCATACAATTGTCAATATATGCATATCTTTAATAATATATAAAATCTGATTATAGAGAGAAGTGCTGAGGAGCAGTAGCTGACCCACTTACTGGTTTATCTTTTATAACCTTTATTTGTTCATGTTCTTGAAACAAAATATACAATTTCAGTTGGTAAGTTATAAGTTCAGTGAGTAATCATTTATGATTAATTATCATTCTATAACAATACCAACTCAATGAATTGAAATTCATGTTAATACTCATTTTCTTTATTCAATCTTGTCAGCTATATTTGTATTATGTATTCTTTTATTATTCCTATATCAGATAATCTGATTTATTTACTTATGACTCTTTTTGATCGATTTCATAATTACTATGATCATAAAACATAATCTTAGCTGTATATTGGAAACATTCATATCAAACTATCATGTCATCTGAATCATGTCATCTGTAATCATGATCATAATTGTATTCGTATTGTGAATGTTCATGTATAAAAGTCATGCCACCTATCAGCCGAAGCTTTAAATTGTAGCAGACTATGTTGCTCTTATTAGCGTTGTATAACCGTCAGCCAAAGTTGTATATATCTATATATGCACACAAAGACAACATTCACGTACCTGTTCACATTTCATTTGGTATTTTGTGTACTTGTTCATAATTCGAATGTATATATGTATACATTCTCATATTCTATATTTTGTCATTTTCTTTTGTTTTGTATTTTTGTACGATTATTCAATCGCGTATTTTTATAAAATCATATATAAAACTATTAACTATATTTGTTGGGTATATGATTATATTTCTAGATAAATAAGTGGTTAAGAGGTCATGAAAGGTCATGGACCACATTTAACATATCTTATCTTGTTTTATTTGTTTCTAAATGTTTATCATACTTTTTCTTTTTATCTTTAAAGGAATTTCACCTATAACTATATTATTTCTATCTCAACATATCAATTAATATGCACGATCTTCTAATTTCCATATTTAATTAAATTTATCTTTCAGTTATTTACGTGCATGTTTCATTCAAACTAAAATCATAAATCAATCATTAAACAAAACACTTCAACTATCATCCTAGTAGCATATGTGCAACCCCTGCACGTATCAATAACAATTTCTCACACGTTAGAAATTCTAATAGTTCATATAAATCTATATCCACTAACATTCATTTGCAAACATCATGTCATTTTTGTTTAATTATCTTTGATTTAAGTGTTCACACAGCTAATCTTAATTAAAAGTGAGTTTGGATTACTCACCTGTATATCTGTAATATCCTAAGTTCCTCCAAACTCTGATACTAATCCTGTTAATCCAATCGACTTCCTGTTTAACCATATACATAATTCTCTATGAAAATCAATCCAATAAAAATTCATACTCAAAATCTAATATTATTTCTTATCGTTTTTACTGTGGATTTCTTGTATCGATTATACCAATCGACACCCTGCTCGCCCCTGCGATCAGATACGTGTTTTCATATCAATTCCTAGCTTATTTTCCCAAATTTCTCTTTATTTCTTTCTCCTCCTTCCTCTGTTTCCCTTTTCTCTCAATTCTCTTTCTCTCTCTCTCTTGCTTAATTCTCAACTTCTGAACCTCCTCCTGCTTGCTTTCCTTTTAATAAATGAAACTTGAGCCTTGTCATGCTTTAATTTTTGAGATTCCCACCTTTTTGCCACTTTTAAAGGACTATAGGTGGTAGTCATTGGAGTACATGTTGCGGCTGTCCACAACGTGCACTTTTTCATTGAATACATGTTGTGGATGTCGACAACATGTACTTTGATGGACTACACATTGTGGTTGTCCACAACATGTACTTTTGCCATCCGATGCCTTTCATTTTTCTTCGATTTTTTTGAATAATTTTCCTTATATATGTATACCTATAATCAACCATATATAAACTCATATTATACCTCTTATTTTTCTTTAATTTATTGGCTAAATTATAAATTTAATTAATTATTTTATTTATCTTATTAATTATAGAGTTTAAGGATGAGAATGTTACAGAGGTACTTCGGGAGATCAACCACAAGGACATGTTGTGACCCCCGAAAATAAAAGGGATAATTACGTGCTATACGTTTTTTTCTTTTTTAATTGTAAAAAAATTGTCTTTTACTTATAAATTTCAGAACAACCTTTTTAATTGCACTTGGAGGTCCTTTTTTACATCTTATACGTTTCTAAGTCTTATATTGTGTATGACCCATTAGCCCACTTTTCTAGAGCCTTCCTATATCTTTATGTACATGTTTACTTCAGGAGTCTTCCTCTACCCTCTTTTTTCCATATCGATGTTCTAGATTTCTTATCCTCTCATCTTTCTACTCTTTGTTTTCTTTCATTTCTCTTATCTCATTTTTCCATTTTCTAAAACAAGTGAAATTTCCATGAATATTTCACCCAAAAATTTTAAGTTTATTCAAACTTTCTTTTAACTTTTGTTTCTATGTTTGTATTATATGTTTTATTTAACATTTTTTAGTTTTGTGAAGGTAAAAATGACAAGTAATAATCAAGATAAGTATATGAATTTCAGAGAATTATTTAAGGTTAGTTTTTATATCTTTATTCGTATTTATTTTTTAGATTTTTTTCTCATTATTTATTTCGTAACTTTTTTTATTTTTATATGGTTATATGACATCTATTAAGATTACTGTATTGTTTTTTATTTAATAAAAGTATTTTTAAATGATATTATATGCACATGTTTCTATATTGAATATCAACTTAGTAATGACACATTATTCTTCTTTGATTTTTTCATGTATATTAACTAAATATCAACTTAAAGTTACGATATTTGTTAATATTTTTATGTCTACATAATTTAAATTGAATTATTTATTTATATTTTTTGACTTTATTTTAATATCAACATTGTATAAACTTATTACAGTTTTTTTATTTATGCTTTTTATATCTTTATGTAAACAAATTGTAAACTAAAGTGTTTTGTTTTTAATTAACTGTATCTTCATGTAAACTTTATATCAACACTTTATTTTGGTTGTACAATGTACTGCATCATGTGTGTTAAGATGTGATAATTATAAAAATATTAACTGGATTTATAGTTTATGCATATTGTATGTGTACTGAATACCAACTGAATAACTACTTATGTATATATTTGAATGTCAGCTTAATAATATCAAATATTTTATTATTTTATACTGTATAATATATGTGAAATATAAACTTGTTATATATTTGTAAGTACAATGTACAACCATCTGGAGGGATTAAAAAATGCTTAAGCCAGGTTGAAACTGATCAAGGGCAGTAAATATAAGATTTAGAACCTCCAGCTACAATGGTTTTTGCAGGAGATAATGAGAGAGATGGTTTTAGAGGTACAGATGCGGTAGTTATCGAGCAAGAACTCGCCAGAAAGAGGGTCGACGACACCGAGATGGTGGTGGGGAACGTTTCTCTGGTCAATTTCGCTGATTTTATTGGAGGTAATATCGAGACGCAACAATATATAAGAACCACTGTAACGATGACCTTGGGTAAACTTAGAGTGGAGTTGATCAAACAATGCTCTGACTTGGTGGGATGAATGGCTTGTAAAATGACGTAAGCATTGTAAATAAAAAGTTGGTTTTGTAATTTATTTTGTTTTTATTGAAACTTGCAAATAAAAATTTAAAAGAACGTAGTTATGTAATTGGCCCAATTTCAAAATTAATGTTCCGTTTCAAATATTTGAGGTTTTTAAAATTCAAGATTCATCCCGTCCCGTAGTTATAAATCTCTAGATCTATCCCGTCTCAAAGTTTCGGTACGAACGGGTCAGAATTTCTGAGATTCGTGACGTAACACTCATCATTCGTATGTATTAAATTCCTTTAACATTTCTGAATAATTGAGTTTCAAATAAAAATATATCAACTCTTCTAAACATAATATTCGTGTTCACAAATAACAAAAATAATGATAATTTTTTTACAATTCAAAACATAACATCAAATAAAAAAGTTCTTATGTATACAATGTAAATATTCACAAAATAAAAAATAGAACAATAAAATTTTTTTCGCGATTCAAAACATAATCATCAAATAAGAAAGTTTTATGTCTGAAAGAATAAACTTTTTTCGTTTATCATCCATTGAACATGTAAAAAATCAACAAT
>CANYCX011367997.1:0-41465 GCA_948193385.1 Breynia disticha f. nivosa | reverse complement strand
TAAAGAGAAGTGGTTCAACAAGGTGACATTGTAACTTCCATTTTTAGATGAAGGAATTATGCATGAAAGCAGGGACATGCTTGAAATGGAAGAAAATCTGGTGCAACATGAAGTAACTACCGAATTCAAATTAGCTCAAGTTTACTACTTAAGCAAGTCTATAAATAGAATGAGTAAAGGTACAAGGAAGCAACAAGCAGACAAACCGAACCCACCGGACAAATATAATTGTTAGTCAAATTTTCACCATAGACAACAAGGCGGGATTGAGCAAGTACATTTATGTTTTCAATCCTCCTTAAGTTGTTGATGCATGGTAATTTATTTTAGTCTTGTAATTCCTTTTTTCCAATTACTGCTAATTAGAATATTCATTCCTTTATGCTTTCAATTTGAAAGTTAATTAGATAGAATGCAATCTTTTCATCAGCTTAGTTTAAATTGCAAAAAGTCATGAAACGTCAAGCAAACCGAACCATCGAACGAATAGAATTTTCTCGTTACCGAGCATCTTACGCGTGACACGTGTCAATGAGCCGGTCGAATAGAGTTAAACAGTAACATTACCATGATAACACGAACAAACACGTCCTAAGACGTTGATTGAAAATAGGAGTAAGAATCAAAGAAAGTGATGGGAGAGGCGTTGCTTGAAGAAGACATAATTTGCCAAATATGAAAGCTGAAAATGACAAGAAAACAAAGGGAATGAATCTGAAACTGCCAATTTTTTATATTTTCTGTCTAATTCAATGTTTTTATTTATGAATTTCAATGCTTTCCGAAGCTTTTTTGGTCACTTTCGGCCGGTGGTTTTTGTCATTTTTTCCATGCCTTTATATGCAAACCTTATTTTACAAACACATTTTGTTTGTAAGAAATTATTTTTTATTTTTTTATGTTTAATATTATTAAAAAATAATTTAAAAATTAATATGAAAATAATAATTATTTTAAGGTTAGTTTTAAAGAAAATATTTTTTATATAAAATATGAAATTATATTTTTCATTCATGATTATTTTCACATATTAAATTTAACAAGTTAAAAAAATAATTTCTATAGAAACTATCTTGAATTTATTTTTTATTTGAGTATAAAACACAAGAAAATATAATTTTCAAAAAGAAAATTTAAAAACTTAATTTTTATAGAAGAATATTTATTTTAAAAAATTATTTTCTGCCAAATAAATAGAAACTTATCTATTGATCATGGCATTTTTAAAAATTAGTGCTTAATTATGAACCTCTAGTTCTCAAACTCATTGTTCTTAATGGAAGTCAATGCAATATTTAATTAAACATTCATTAATCTAATTAAATAATACATTATATATGACAAAACAGTACTACTTATAGAATCTAACAATATCCAATATTTTATCCAAATGAAATCACAAGTCTAAAGAAGAGTACACTTATAGACTCTTGATCTCTTCCTTTCCTTTGAAGGTTATTAAAAGCTCAAGATCATCTTTGTCTCACAAATTTCATCCATCATGCCCACGATAAGTGCAAGTTTTAAATAAGGAAATCGGCTCAAACGGTGACGGATCTAGAAATTTTTATATAGAACGATATTTAGGTTAAAATTTTTTATACGTGTAAAAAATAAACGAATTAGTACAATAATTTTGTTGTGCTCGTTTACATCAACAACAACAGAGAACGGTGATGCACAAAAAATAACATGATAATAGAAAAAGAACGACCGCCACCTATTGCTTTCGTATATGAATAGGGTTCATGTGCAATATAAAGTGGGGTCTAAGAAAGCATAGAACATATAAAATGATAATTATATGCTTTCCAAATTTCCAATGTCAGAGTTGTCTATTAATTAATACCATATCATTATTTTTAAGTATAATTAAAATTTGATATAGTAAGGCAAACATATGTTATTTTTTTTGTCTGAACTATGAGGTATCTTGTGCACCCCAGACTAATCCTCGTTCGAGTCGGGCAGAACCACAAGGGCGACAAAACTCTCCTAACCAAGTTTTAACGCAGTTGCGTACTCAGGACTCGAACTCGAGATCTCTGATTAAGCTAGAACAATCATACATATGTGATAATTGAACAAAGATGGTGATTGGTGAGCATTACCAAAATGATAAAAAAATGAAGATTATTGAGTAACATTTAATGAAGGTAGTGGGGAACCATGCCATTGAGATTGAAGTTACATTAATTACATATAATTATTATTATATTGGCATCTTGGGATTTTATTTAAGCCAACATAATCCATTAATATTCCACAAAAAAATACAAAGCAATGTAGTTTTTATTTGTTTTATCATTATTAATCAATGTATTAACTCTCAATCAGTAGTTTTTATTGAATAAATAGATAGGAAACTTTGATTTCCTCCATCATATAATAATAAATCGTGAAAAAATAAAAAATTAGGTTAATTCTTAGATGACAACGTTATCATGTGACAATAAACTTATTTTATGTAACATGAAGTTATTTATAGAATAATAAAAAAGAAAAGTTACGTAACAATAAAAGCAAAAATTACGAAATTTAAATATGTTGTTACAGTGACAATAAATTTTTATTATTACCAAAAAAAAAGCACTGTCCATTTTCTTTTTTCAGTTCAATTCTACATCACCATAAGAAAACTGAAAATACAGATTCAAGAGCATTTAAGTCAAAGAAAAGATCGAGTGGAATTGGAGTTAATGAAGGAAACCAGGTGTCCAATCTTGTAAACTTAAACACTTTGCAGTTTTGCTTTCAAAAAAAAAAACACTTTGCAGTTTGCAAATCTCAACAAATCCCTTAAATGTGTTATTTGCAGACACAACTTAAGAGATAGAGAAGAGAGAGAGAGTCATATAAGTACTTTGGTTTCCTTTTTTGTCCAAAACATTACCAAAGTTTCGATCTTTAAAGAAAAAAAGAAAGTGTAAGATAAAACAAAGCAATGAGAGAAAGCAAGAGAACATGAAGAGAGAAGAGTTTAGAGAAATGCCTTTGTTTTCATATTGTTCTTGTTGTTTATACTCCGAGTCTTCTTTACACGATGTTTTTTCAGCTTCAGCTGAAAACCCGTCTTGAATCAACAAGTTTTTAGCTTAAAGATTCCATCTTTGTTCAGTTTCAGGTTAATTTGGTTCATTTTAGTTAGTTTTCTTTACGCTTTATGTGAATCTGTTGTTGGTTTCTGATCTATGATAAAGTGTGCTTTTGCTGTGAGCTTTTGTTTGTTTTGTTGTGTTTAGTTTTGACCATTTTGTGTGTAGAGGTTTAATTTGTGTAAAGATGTAAAGATTTTGAAAGTTCTGTTGTTTTTATTTTCATGATTCAGTGTAATGACTTCAAAGTTTAGAGCTTTTGGTTGTAATGATGTCTTTGTGTTGTGTTTGTAAATTAGCATGTGTAGAGATGTTTAGTGGAAGTTAAAGAATGTAATAGGAAGTCTAGAGCTATTTTTGTTGGTAAATTCATGTGTTAGACAATCTAGTTGTGGAAAATTACTTAGATTTTTTGTAAGAATCCATGAACAAATGCTTGGTTGCAATGAATATTCTTTTTAGTTTCATTGAAAAAATTGGAAAACTTTGCTACTGTAGAGTTAGGTTGTGTATTCTTTGAGCTGTTATACTGTTTGCATTATCAAACTCTATATGCAGATTGTATTTCGCCTAAACTTTAATTTTTTCTCCTTGTGTTGATTTCTTTCTTCTTGAACTTCCATTTTCTCATTGTTTGTATTTCTGTTGAATTTTTGATTGATTTTCAGTTACAAGCTTGCAGTGGTGCGAAATATTAGTTTTTTGACGCTACTTCGTTAAGGACTATTTGAGGGGGCAGACTTAGTTAAGCTTGTTCGGTAGTACTTTGGAAAAACTGTTGTTCTTCTCTCCTTCTCATTCTGGTGTTAACTTTGCTTTTCGGAACAGTTTTGTGAATGTGCTGTATAATTCTTCATGCACTTCAGTAACCTCACTTTCATCTGTTTGAATGGAGAGTAATCTGAGCTTTACTCCAATGGAACAATCAGATTTGCACAGACAAATTCAATATAGCTCTAGGGAGCCTGTGCATGAAGGATACGTTCCTCTGCCACAGGCATATATGCTGGATCCTATGAGCAGCAGAAATCCTGATGTGAGACTCCCCGACCCAAATGGCTCAGAAGTTAAACCTGTTCGTAATTTTTCCATACAGACAGGCGAAGAATTTGCTATGGAATTTATGCGTGATCGAGTTAATACTATGAAACCTTTCATCCCAAGTATGGTGAATGATCCCAACTATGCAACTGGATATATGGATCTGAAAGGTATTCTAGGCATCAGTCAAACAGGTTCTGAGAGTGGGTCAGATATCTCGATGCTCACCATTGGAGAGAGAGGTCCAAGAGAATTTGAAAGAACAAACACATCTTTGCACGAAGAGAGAAGCATCAATGGATCAGTTAGGTATGTGCCGAGAACATCGTCAGTTTATGGTAATCGAGCATATCTCCATGGCTATGCTTCTTCTGGAGCATCTGATATGTCGTCAACACAGTTGAAAGTTCTTTGCAGCTTTGGAGGTAAAGTCCTTCCCCGTCCTAGAGACAACAAACTTAGATACGTTGGAGGCGAAACCCGTATTATACGCATAGCAAAGGACATTTCTTTTCAGGAGCTAAAACAGAAAACTCTTGCAATTTGTAACCAAGCTCATCTGATAAAATACCAACTTCCTGGGGAGGATCTCGATGCCTTAGTCTCTGTTTCGTGTGATGAAGATCTGGTGAATATGATGGATGAGTGGAACGAAGTTGATGATACGGAAGGATCACAAAAGGTTAGGATGTTTCTGTTTTCCATGAGTGATTTGGAAGAGGCTCAGTTTGGTCCGAGTTCTGTGGATGGTGATTCTGAGATTCAATACATGGTTGCTGTTAATTGTTTGGATGTGGGATCCAGGAAAAGCTTGAACCTGCATGGTCTAGCTAGTTCATCAGATAATCTTGATCAGTTGGATCGACTAAATGCAGAAAGAGAAATGAGTCAGGTTTCATCTGCTTTTCCAGCCAGTGCCAGTGCTTTCACAAGCACTTTCCCGTCTTCTGTATTCAATCCACAAAGTGATTGCAATGAGTATGAAACATATCATCAGTTTCATGCTGACAATGGGCAAATCCCTTTCTACCATCACCATAATGGGTCTAGTCAACTACATTTCACCAGTGCTCCTTCAACGCATATGGTTGGGGTTATGAACCAACATGAAGCTTTAAGTGAAAGACAACCTTACAGTGTCTTTCAAGCAGGGAATTCACACGTGTTTGTCCAACCAGAAACTGAAGGCGAAGTTCACCGAGAGACTGAACCGGAAAAAAAATCTCATCCACAAGAAAAAGTTTACCCTGTTCCAGTTGAGGAAGTACAAGTTACAGTTGCTCCGCTGCATTCTCTTCCCCCCAAAAGTGAACCGAGGCACCATGAACCTGTAATAGCCTCATCTAATAATGCTGATTCCGGTGCCAAGGCAAATGATTTTGGCCAGCACGAAACATCTTTACCTCAGAGGGTTTATTACTCGGAAAGAATCCCAAGGGAGCAATTAGAATTGCTGAATAGGTTGTCAAAATCTGATGACTCGCTTGGTTCTCAATTGCTTGCTTCTCATTCTGAGCAGAATTCAGTTACAGAAGTAAGAAAGTGCAAAGAATCGGTTGATGCAACTTTGTCAAATACTAAGCTTCCTGATTCAGAAGATCTGTTTGATGGAAAAGATTCTGCACAAGCTGCCCAAGTGACTGATTCCACGGTAGGAGAATTAGAATCTGCTCATCCAGCTGTATCACAAGCAAGATCTGCAATACAACATGAAGATATAGCCTCTGATCTCCCGGATGTTTCTCAACACGTTCCTTCTACTTTTGCTTCTGCAAATAAGCAGGCAGACATCCTCATAGATATTGATGATAGGTTTCCCCGTGATCTTCTTTCTGAGATATTCTCCAAAGAGGTATTTGGTAATGATATATCTGGTGTCGATGTATTGCACCAAGATGGAGCTGGCATAAGTGTGAACATTCAAAATCATCAGCCAAAAAACTGGTCGTACTTTCAGAGGTTAGCACAGGAAGATTTTAAGCATGACATCTCCCTTATCGACCAGGACGCTTCTGGTGCGCTGCCTGCAGGATCAAATGTTCTGCCGTTGACCACGGAATCTGATTATTCTCCTAGAAATTTAGGTGAAAACAGTTCTAATGATAATCATACACAATTGACAGAGACTGATAGCGCCCAGTTTGAGGCCATGCTGGATAGCATAAGATCACCAGAATCACAGTATGAGGTATATGTTAGTACAATTGGATATGAAATTTTTAGAATTTCGCCCTACTTTGCTTCTCATTTTTATTTTTTGTAACTTCTTTTCTCTTGCTTCAATGCTTTAGGATGGACGGGCAGAGAACATGCATCTTGGCTTACCTCCTCTTGATGCTGCTTGTTCGGATTTTGATATTGAAACTTTGCAGGTGAGTGCTTTCTTTAATATAAATCATCTTAATAGTCTTTGTCGTGTTTTAGTTTGCTTTGGCTACAATAATTTATCGGCTA
This sequence comes from Breynia disticha f. nivosa, assembly GCA_948193385.1. Classification (NCBI taxonomy): domain Eukaryota; kingdom Viridiplantae; phylum Streptophyta; class Magnoliopsida; order Malpighiales; family Phyllanthaceae; genus Breynia; species Breynia disticha. The sequence continues at coordinate 34,875 of CANYCX011367997.1, read as the reverse complement.
ACTCAGTTTATATATTACAAATGGCAGATCATAAAAAATGAAGATCTTGAGGAGCTGAAAGAGCTGGGTTCAGGTAGTTTTGGGACTGTGTATCATGGAAAATGGAGGGGAACTGATGTTGCCATTAAGAGGTTAAAAAAGATGTGTTTCACTGGCCGATCATCAGAACAAGAGAGATTGGTAAACGATTGCTCAATTCAGTGGTTCTATCAATTTTTTTCGTCTTGCAATGCGCAAGTTTTATCTATTCATTGCTCATTTCAAGTAAATTTTAATTGGCTAAAAATAAATTAACGAATACCATAGTTGCCATCACTTGGCTTCCTCCGAAATTTATGTCCTGTGACTAACTCTTATTTTTCCCTGCTTTATTTAGACAATAGAGTTTTGGCGGGAAGCTGAAATCCTTTCGAAGCTTCAACATCCCAACGTCGTAGCATTTTACGGAGTGGTGCAAGACGGGCCTGGGGGTACATTGTCTACTGTGGCTGAATACATGGTTGATGGTTCACTTAGACACGTTTTACTGCGCAAGGATAGGTAATTCCGACACTTCAACTGATCCTCGCTCTCTGTTAGTTGAGATTTGAGTTCTTGTCAGTTAACTTACTGTTCAGAGTTTAATTTGAAAGCACACTTTTTCTCTTAGTCATACCGCCTGTGATGAAATGCTAACTGACAGGTATCTAGATCGCCGAAAGAGAATTCTAATTGCTATGGATGCTGCATTTGGAATGGAGTATCTGCATTCAAAGAACATTGTGCATTTTGATTTGAAATGTGATAACTTGCTTGTGAACTTGAAGGATACACAGCGACCAATATGCAAGGTAACTTGTGATATTATCAGGAAGATGCGAATCCTGTTATACTTGTGTGCTTGCAACCATTCTGAAAAAGTGGTGGTCCAGGTTGGAGACTTTGGCCTGTCAAAAATCAAGCGAAATACCTTGGTTTCCGGAGGTGTACGGGGGACTCTACCATGGATGGCACCGGAATTGCTCAATGGTAGCAGCAACAAGGTCTCTGAAAAGGTAAAGCATCCATTCTTGAAATATATTTTGGTACCGGTAATGAAATAGAATATGAAGCATCAGCTTGTCATCTGTCCATTATCTCAGGTCGATGTCTTCTCTTTCGGAATTGTCTTGTGGGAGATTCTCACTGGTGAGGAGCCATATGCCAACATGCACTATGGTGCTATCATAGGTGTAATATTAGACCTTTTCCATCTCTTGAGAGTTTTCTGAATACTCGTATATTAAACTGCGTGTTATTTTGAGGTCAGGAGGAATAGTAAACAACACGTTGAGACCCACCATTCCGACCTACTGCGATGCCGAATGGAGAATGTTGATGGAGCAGTGTTGGACTCCTAATCCTGCAGCCAGACCTTCCTTCACCGAAATTGCGGCACAGTTGCGCACCATGTCGTCAGTGGCAAGCCAGAGCAAAGGACACACTAATAAGGCATCAAAGTGAATGCCATGACAAACTACTTACTCAGGTTCTCTTATTTTCGGAGTTGAAGTTGATTTTTTGTTCAACTGTAAACTCACATGTTAGAAGGGCGAATTCACTTCCATTAATGTTTTTTGAAATGGAAGAGGTTCTCTCGCTCAGTAATATCTTGCTATTCTTTCCCTATCTTGAATATTAGCAGCATTCGGAAAGTTGTCTTTGAATCTCTGACTGTTTCTGTATTTGGCATGGACATGGGACCTAATGCAATTAATGGTAATTTACATCAGCTGAATATTTGTATTGCTACTTTTTATCTTGGTAAAATGCACTTTTGAGAGATTTCAAGCTACAAATACTCTACTAGAAACAGATTGTAAAGAAATAAATGAATTAAATCTGCATCTCTAATGAATAAATGATGAAAACAACAGGCTCTCGGCGGCACTGGAGTCTGTTTTTGCTCAGTGTGACGAATTCAGGATTCTGTCAAAAAACTCACATTGTTTATATAAAGTTGGCTTCTACAATATGCGCGCGCATGCACACTCACTGCGGCGATGTGCATTTTGTGCGCAGTTAGATCCAAATTTAATATGGTATCAATGTCATCTCTAGTACAATGGTTTGAATTAGTGCCCGACTTTGAGTTTCCTGTAACTCAGTTGTTGCTAAGTCCTGTTTGGACTAATGTATTCTACATGGTTATAAAGAATCTGATAAAGAATACAAGTATTTCTAGTCAGGAGGAAGTGTTATGATTCACTTGCCAAGCTGATGCTAGCATAATAGGTCTCCCTTTCCAGCCAAGAAGAAGACATCCCTTCTCAGTAGCTAATGTGTATCCATCACAGCCATATATAGACAGCATCATCCTGGCTTGGCTCATGCACTTCAACCCTGTTATTTGAAACCCTGCTCTTCCTAATTGTCTTCTCCATTGATCTACTCTTTCGTGTCTTTCGGTCCGATCGGAACCTTCATAAGCTACAATGTTCCGAATTTCCTCCGCAAAGTGCAGTTTCTCTATCTTCATCCTCTGTGGGCTATTTCGTGGCAGGATAGCCTCCAGGGAATCAAAAACTGCAGAGTAGTAATGAAGAGACTCGAGAAACCTCCCTATAAAGAAAGGGCCATTGTGGTACGCATCCTGTTCCACCACAGTAAGCAGCGTCGGGTTCAGTTTCCTGATTGCTTGAAGAATTGCCTTGAGAGAGCCTCTGCTTTCTTTAACTAACTCGTGCAAGTGTGTAATGCTGTTGACAAACAGTGCTTCCTCTTTTCTCAGGCCAAGATTCTCTGATGTTAACAGTGATGGTGTAACTTGACCTGCAATCAAGTTGAACTCCAAGGACATACCAGGAGATGCAGCATCTTCAACAAGTGCTTTCATGCTGGCTTCAATGTCGGCAAAATTCCGTTCATCGATCAGTCCTGTGATTCGGAGCTTCGGTGCAGGTCCCTCGGGTCTTGAAGCCAGAGTTCTTATCAAGGAAGGCCATTGAAGTGTTTGCTCCATTCCTATATCAATAACATGCAGTGAATACTTCTTTTCTGAAGCTTGATGTATAGCTTCATTTGCAGCCATGAAACCGAAAGCAATGTACGGAGTTGTCCTATAAAGGAGTTGAAAAGCTTCCATTTTCTCCTCTCTAGTGACCAATGCGACATCCACGGCTGCGACGCCCTCTGCAAAGCTACCATTCGCATTGACACAATGCAAAAGTGACAATCTGGATTTCAATCCTGATGCAACAGTGACTCTTTGCAAGGAATCACCAGAGGGATTCAATGAAGCCCAAATCTGTGCAAGAATCGAGTTTGCAAATCTTGTATCTCTACATCCCACAGCCTCGGCACAAGCTAGCAACATGTGCACCAAGTGAAGACCTTGATCAACAACATGATTACTCATCTCTGCAACAAAAATTTTAGGCACCATTTCTGTATCTGCAACATTGAATCGATCATCTTCTGCAGATGTTTCACTGATGTTCTTCATCTTATCACCATCTATCCCCATCGGAACTTCTCCGATATCATCGTTAACCATCAAGAATGTGTCCAATTCTTGGTGGTGGTTAGGAAAAATGTTGCCATCAACATTGATGAAGCTGTTGACTAATTCATCAACTTCAGAAGCATCAATATCATGAGGACTAGAAATATGGCCTTGTTCAAAAGGATTACAAAAGAGCTCAATATCATCTACTGAATCATCCCAATCTCTTTCTTGTTCTTGTTCAACTCTAGCTTGACAAAATCTTCTAATGGCAATGTCATGGTTAGGGAAAGATAATTAACCATTGATGCCTTCAATTAAGATGAGACTTTAGCACATCTTGTGAATATTATACATTCGATCTTTTAAACTATAGTTGAATAAGAATATTCCTCTCCTTTTTAAGGTTTTACGAAAATCTTCGCTACTTCTTAAAAATTTTTAGAACCGTCACTCATCCTAATAATACGTTACACAACAATACAAGAACTTTGTTGAATTATACAAATCACATATACCAACTGTCAAGATTGGTAACGAAGGAATGAATGTAGGAGAATGAGTAACATAAGGATGAAAAAGGAAGATAAGTACGAGGTAGAATGAAAAGGACATGCATGCATGGTAAGCATAAAACTGCAAAGATGTCGTTTGTAGTTAACATTCCATGCGCATGATAATTTTTGACACGAAAATACGATATGTGAATATACGGTTATGATACAATATGAATGACACAAATTTAATTTTTATAATATTAAAATAAAAATAATTTAGTACGATTATAATACGACTAACACGAATAATCACTTCTAACAAAACGAACGATACACATTTTACTTCACTCTCATTTGGACGGCCAACAAGCCATGAAACATCAAATGTGGCTAGCTAATCGATGCTCCATTACTTCTTTCTTGATAATCCAGTCCATTTTGTAAAATAAATTCATCCTAAAATGTTTATAACTTCAGAAAATATGAAAATAATAAATGCGGAATCAGGTTTTTAGAAACATATCGAGAGAGAATTGAATGTGATTAGATAAAGTGTAGATGGTAGGCACGGGTTGGATTTTTAGCAAGATATGACTGTCAAATATTCAATATGATTCCCTGAAATCGAATTTCGTTCAAAGGAAGGATTGTAGCCAATTGAAAGAATCTTCTGATCAATTTCCATTAATGAGGATTTAAAATATCATATATTGATCAATTAAGAAGAAATTTAACAATTGGAACAAGAATCAACTTTTGAAGATCCTTTCTTCAAACGGAATGAACAAATATTGAATTAGATCGTTTTTCTAAATGTTTTTCTCGATCTCGATATTATTCAAAGAGTAGAAGAAGTAGCGATGGAGATAAAAGGGTGCAGGGTGTGTTTTGTTTTGTTGTGTTGTTTTTTTACCGTAGTATTTTCTACAATATTTTTCCTACTCGTCATATTCTTTATTGTAATATTTTAAATTTATTCACTTTTCATCTTAATAAAATTTCTTAATCCTAGAAAAAGCTACTAATATTAATTAACTTACCTTGGCATGATTACAGAAGTTGTTTCAGGGAAGAAGTTGAAAAATTTATATGTAATTCTAAACAAACACCAAATACGGATAGAAATGTAAATATACATATATGTATTTATGTATATATGTATATTAATACGTATGAATACGTGGTCATCACTTAAAGTGAAGTGGACCCCATGAGACAACTCAAGGTGAAATATTAGGTCACCCTACCCACGCGTACGCCACCACATCCAGACAAAAGCCAACTCCAACCTACTGTAATAACTACCCTCTCTCTTTCCATTTATTACGCTTCTGCCACTCAAACGTCACAGTAGCCTACCGCCAGTAAGTTTTCTCCACGTGTAAACCAGAATTGAACTCTTTAAGACAGAACTGTGAATGGTCGACACGTGGGGTCTGCAGAATACTCCCTTCCTCTTTGTCTGATTTCAAAGACTTGTTATTATTACATATTTCAAAAGCTTTTTTCAGTCCCTTTTTCGTTGGTTTTTAACACTTTAACACTTTTGTTTATCTCTCTTAGGGTGTCTGCTTTTATAGAAGCTTCAAGATGGGATTTTTAGACTGAATTATTAAAGGTAATCAATTTTCTTTTATGGAAGTTTTTTTTTTGTAATTTGACATTCAGATTTATGCTTTTTAGAATTTTTGTATGAATTTGCTCCAAAAGTTTGATCTCTCTAAGATTAGGCATTTGGGTATTATAAAAATGTTTTTTTGATTGTTTTGTATTGAGTTTTAGGTGAAGTGTTGGTGTTAGTGACATGCATGGTTGAAATGATTGGTTATGGTTCATGTTTTCATTAGATTTAGAGGATAAATATTGAAGGTGATATATAATTCAGAAGTGAAGTTTGGATTTTTGTTGTGTGGCATCTGGATGGAGAGCATTGGTGCGTTTATTGTTGAATTTTTCTTTTCAGAGTTTCGACTTTGCCCATGAATTTGTTTTGCTGTTTTTTTTTGGTGGATAGACTAGTGGCTTGTTTCTTCATGGTTATAATTCCTAGAAATTGTATGTTGTGAAAGTCTGGTATAGGTTTTGAAGCTATCATGAATCATGGTTTAAAGATGCTTCGTTTATCTTCAGATTAGATGATTCTGATTTGTTGTAGGGATCTTTAATAGCTTGTTATGGAATTTGTTTTGACGAAAAAAATGGATTTTTGTTCTAATTTATCAAGGGCTTTATTTTATGTTTGATGCATCTGACCGAAGAACTAGGATGAGTCATAGGATGAGTTATGAAAAATATCAGGTTTCTCATAAGATGAGTCGTTGTTGAATCATGAAAAACTCAGTGTCCATTCAGTCCCTTACATTATGTTTGATTATGTTTTTTTAAGTATCTGATATACTGAATTGATGATCAATTCCTAATGTTGTCTTGTTAGAAGAATCGTCGATAAGAAGGTAGAACGAAGGCCAACAGAATTAGCCATGGATCAAACAGAACAAACACAGCCGCAGCAGCAACCAGTAATGGGTGTTGTAGCTGGTGCTGGCCAAATGCCTAACGCTACTCCTTACCAAACTGCTGCAATGGTGGCTTCAGGAGTGCCTTCTATTGCCATACCGTCTTCAACACAGCCTCCGTCTTCCTTTGCCACTTCCCCACACCAACTCCCCTACCAACCGGCCACACATCTGCATCACCAGCAACAGCAGCAGCAACTTCAAGTTTTCTGGGCCAACCAGATGCAAGAAATTGAACAAACAATGGACTTCAAGAACCACAGCCTCCCCCTTGCTCGGATAAAGAAAATAATGAAAGCTGACGAAGATGTTCGGATGATTTCAGCCGAGGCTCCTGTTATATTTGCAAAGGCGTGTGAGATGTTCATCCTGGAGCTAACCCTACGTTCTTGGATCCACACCGAGGAAAACAAGAGGAGGACATTGCAGAAAAACGACATCGCGGCAGCGATTTCAAGGACAGATGTTTTCGACTTCTTGGTTGATATTATACCAAGGGATGAACTGAAAGAGGAGGGATTAGGGGTGACAAAGGCAACTATTCCTGTCGTTGGTTCGCCTGCCGATATCCCATACTATTACGCACCGCCACAGCATCCAGTCGCACCACCAGGAATGATCATCGGAAAACCAGTCGATCAAGATGCAGTCTACGGAGGGCAGCAGCCGCGACCACCTGTTGCATTCATGCAGTGGCCGCACGGTCAACCACAGCAGCAACAACATAGTGACGATTGACGACATTATGCCATGCGAGCGATAGCAGACTGCAGTTATATGAAGTGAGATTTTGTGGTGGCATCATGTGTTTGTAGGGAAGAGACGATTTAGATTATCACGAGAACGACCATGAAATAAAAAAACTGTCATTTTTTTATTAACCATTGTTGAGTAGCAGAGTAATTTAGGGCTATGCAATTTTTTTAGCTAAAAAGATCTCTATAATTTGTTTCTTATTGCCATCGTTGTGTTGATTATGCAGAGAAATTGTTTAGTCATTTTATCTACATTCTAATCATTATCTTAAATAACGTAAAAATAAGAAAGATGACAGTTTTTCTATAAATAAACAAAATCTTTTACACAGAAAAAGTTTTTTTTTTTTCTGTAAAGTGGTGACATCAAAATTTTTCATCTCATTTTCATTTCACATTTGAAAAAGCTGCTCGGTGGATGAATGAATGAATGAAATACAACTTATAATCTACTACAATTTAACTTAAAACAACAAGCTCTACTTTGTAGACTTATCTCTTCTTCTCTTTTTGCTTCCCTTCTTCAACAATCCTTTCTCTGACAACATTTTCAGTTTTTGGTTTTTCCTTTCCTTTTCCTTCTCGTCGAATCCCTCGTCTGTCATCTTCATTGCGGCCACGCGTTTCGCCTTGTATATCTGCATATTACATAACGTAATTCTCAGCGAATTGCACTTGTTGTAAATGAATGTATGGCTGCAAATCAATTATCTGTCGCAGTTTTAGCATTTGCTGAACAAATAAGAGAGAGCCTTACCGTCGTTATTTCGGAGAGAACCTCATTCTCTTTACATTCAAAGAGGTCCAATTGTTTCCCAATTTCTGCCTCTATTTCATGAATAAGATCTACGTCATTCTGCAAAGTTAACATATTTGAAGGTTAATCAACGGCTGATAACGCCATTAATTATCTAATACAATACGGCACTTGCAAGTCACAACAATCCCGATCCATGTGACGATAAACTTAGTTTACAGTTAGAGTTCATATAAAAAAAATTGAATATTTACCTCTGTTATGAAACTCACAGCCAGACCTCCTCTGCCTGCTCTTGCGGTACGCCCTACACGATGAACATAGTCCCTAGGATACCTGCAATCAATTATAATTAGAACCTATAGCATAAACATTTCACAAAAAGCTACGTTGAGTTATAAGAACCTTGGAATATCATAGTTGACAACAAGGTCCACAGTCGGAATATCCAAACCACGACTAGCAACATCAGTTGCGATCAATAGTGGAGCTTGCCCAGATTTAAATTTATGTAATGCAGCAAGTCTTAGAGACTGAGATTTAAATGAATGCAATGCTGCAGCTTCATAATCAAGCTCTTCCAGCAATAAACTCAGAAGGTGGCAAGTTCTGCATATACGTATTAAGGAGGAAAGATCAGCATATTTTAAATCTCATAATGTAATACTAATAAATATATTTTGAAAATCTTACAACAAGCAGCTAATATTTCTTATAAATATCAGTCTAAATCTAACTATGCGAATGTAGAGAGAACAGAAAGCCTTTACGATAACTCAATGCTTAACAATTTCCAGGTACGCAAAATAGAACATGTACAGGGACTCTCACAATAATAAAACATGACTATAGATCTCCAACAGGGATTTTGATAGAATTAATACTATGACACATGCTCAATAACCCACTAGTGTAGATGCTATGTGATAATCACATTTTCTGAAAAATTGTGACGAAGTTGTGTCAACAGATTAGCAATCAAACAAGGGTGTACCGAAGGTATATGATACCAGTTTGGCACTAAACCGAATAAAAGCAAATCAAAGGCAATACAACATATCTAATGCACCAGTGAAAAAGAAAAGGTCACAAATTATCTTCAAGGAATTCATACCTGCAAGTGGAGACAAAAATCATAGCAGATCGTATATTCATGTCCTTCATTTTAGACAGAATGTGTACGAGATAAACATCTTTCACACTCTTAGGAATAAACAGATATTGTTGTTTAAGAGTATCAACTGTCCTAAAACCTTCATATGCCTCATAGAAATAAGCCTTATTTCCAGAAAGCTCAAGCAATGTTTGCAAGTCACTAGTCATTGTTGCAGAAAACAATAATGTTTGACGATTCTTCGGCAAGCACTTAAAAATGACTTTCAGTTCCTCTTCAAATCCAACATCCAGAACTCTATCAGCTTCATCCAGCACCAAAAACTGAACAAACAATCACAATAAAACAAAACAATCAAATAGCAACTTAATTTCAAAACATCGAAAACATAAGCGCGACGAATAAAAACCGAAACCAATTCACTTCGAAAGCAATCAACAATTCATTAGTCAATAACAATATAACTTCCTCACTCCCCTATGCATTCGCAAAAATCTCCATGCCTATTCTGATTTCATTTCCTAAACTTCAACAAATGAACAACTACCAGTCTCATTCACAAAATCAAACAGAAACACTTGACGAATAAATCCCAAAATCAATTCACAACCAAAGACTATGACTTTGCACAAACCTTAGTCTTAGAAAACACAGGAGGGATATCTCCATTCTCCTCCAACAAAACCTTAACTCTCCCAGGAGTAGCAATAACAACATGAGGTCTCCCCATCAAAGTTTGAGCTTGACTCAACATATCCATTCCTCCAACAACAACTGCGCACCTCAAATGCAAACAACTCCCTAAAGCGCGAAACTGCTCAGCTAATTGGTAAGCTAATTCCCTAGTAGGTGTCAACACCAATGCAAAAACACCATAAGGGTTCTCTGCAAGTGAATTCAGTATTGGCAATGCAAAAGCTGCAGTTTTTCCACTCCCGGTTTCAGCTAAACCAAGCACGTCACTGCCAGATAGGATTTTTGGGATGCAATGAGCTTGAATTGGAGTTGGTCTTTTCATTCCAAGCTCATTACATGTCTGAATTAGCCATTGTGAAAGGCCCAGATGGGAAAATTTGATTTTTTCATTGGGATTGGAATTAAAGGATGATTCTTTTTCAATTTGTGGGGTTTTGGGAGGGTTTGGTTGTGGGGTTTGAATGGTTTTTGATTTGTGTTTGGGGGGTTTGGAGAATAAAGGGAAGTTTTTGTCTAGTAGAGTTGCTTCTTGTTGGTGTTGTTCCATGGTTGTCGTTTTGGAGAAGAAGCAGAGTTTGAGAGGAAGGATTTTGGTTTGGTTTAATCCGTCAACCTAATCATAAAAATTAAAAAAAAATTATCATAAAAATTAAAGAGATTAATTTGTCTTTCTAATTAACTCATATTATTAGCCTAAATGTCGTAAGTTCACACGTGTTTCTTCACGTGCAACTAATTTTGCAAGCTCTCTCTTCCACAAGTGAAGAAGAGAGGCAGCAAAAACAAGAAAACAGTCAAAGAAAAAGAGACAGAGAGTTGTGGTTGAAAAGTGTCAATGGATTCACCTTTTAAAGGAGATATATTACAAGGAAAAGTTGCTTTAATAACAGGAGGAGGTTCCGGAATTGGTTTTGAGATATCGACACAGTTTGGTAAACATGGTGCTTATATTGCTATCATGGGTAGACGCCAGCAAGTTCTTGACTCTGCTGTTTCCAATCTTCAATCTCTCGGAATCCAAGTATGTTTTTCTTCTTTGATCACTACCCTTCTTGGTCAAGTCATTGTTTGTTGTGTTTTTTGCTTCTTTTTTTTTTTGTATAACGACCTCTTTTTGTTGATTGTTTGTCTGTTTTGTTTGCTCTTTTAGCTACAGATTTACTCTCTTTGGTTATATGTGAAGCATGAGAATGATTATAAGAGAATTTGGGTATCTATTTGGTGGAAATTTTAGAGCTTGGAAAGTGTGTTTGATTGTTTAGCTTGTATATAAGCTTCAATGTTTTTTTTTAACTGAATTGATTATTTTGTTGAATCCTCTGACCTAACTGATTAGTTGGTTGTTTAGTTTGTGTCATTGCGCATTGAAGCTATATCAGTTTCTACTTTTCATTGATCTTGTTGCTGTTTCTTTAGGCCATTGGCTTGGTGGGAGATGTTCGAAAGCAGGAAGATGCGAAGAGAGTTCTTGAAGCTACTTATAAGAAATTTGGAAAGATTGACATTCTTGTGAATGCTGCTGCTGGAAATTTTCTCGTGTCACCGGAGGATTTGTCGCCTAATGGATTTCGAACAGGTCGGTGTCTTACTTGGTCTTTAAAGTCTAATCCCTTTGTTTTCAGTACAACGATATAGAACTTCTATGGGAAACTGCTTGGAAATGTTTACCAAAAGCTGTCATTTTGATTGTCCCCTGTAGTAATGGACATTGATGCTGTTGGCACCTTCACAATGTGCCATGAAGCACTACCATATCTTAAGAAAGGAGGTCTTGGTCGAAGCGTCACAACTGGCGGAACGATTTTGAACATTAGTGCTACTTTGCACTACACAGCATCTTGGTATCAAGTCCATGTAGCTGCAGCAAAGGTTGGTTTCTTCTAGCACTGTTCACATATACTTTAGGCATATGACAGAAACTTATTGCAATGTCATTTGCAAACAGGCAGCAGTTGATGCCACTGCTAGAAACTTGGCGCTGGAATGGGGTACCGATTATGATATTAGAGTGAACGGGATTGCTCCAGGTCCTATAGGGGATACTCCCGGGATGAGTAAACTTGCACCTGATGAGATTGGTAGCAAAGCTAGAGATTGGATGCCTTTGTTTAAATTGGGGGAGAAATGGGACATTGCAATGGCTGCTCTTTACCTAACTTCTGATGCAGGTCAGTCTCATTTACTGTTTCAGTTGCACTTGCACCACCATGTTAATGTGCATTAAATGAACAAATGGTTTTTTGTTTTCAATACTTAAAATTGGACTGGTTCGTTGGTTGAACCAGCTAGTTCAACGGTTTTTCACTGGTTTGATACCGGCTCACTCACAGGACGGTCTCAGTGATTAAACCGAACCGGACTAGTAGTCGTTTCACCGGTTTAATCGGCCAATCCTGCTTTGATAACACTGATGTTTATGTTTGTTTCTTGTCTGCTTGTTGATGATCTTATCCACTGCAATTTTCTAAGGTAAATATGTGAATGGAACCACTCTTGTGGTTGATGGAGGACTTTGGCTAAGCCGGCCTCGGCATCTACCAAAAGATTCAGTTAGGCAACTTTCTCGAGCTGTTGAGAAGAGATCAAGAGCTGTTGGAATTCCTTCTAGCAAGCTTTAGATATCATTTATGCCCTTTGAAGGCCAATTTATTTATGTTATTTGTATACTCGATATTGATTTTTCTTCCCGCACACAAGTAAATAAGGTGAATGCTTATAAAACATAATTCTGAAAGATTTCAGAATTCAGATGTAACTTCAACCACAGTCCTAGTCTCTCGTATGAAAACTTGTGCTCTGTTTTTTTAGCTGCAAGTAGTTTTTGAGTTTTTTGTTTTGAAGTAGTAAGCAGCTTTTGTGTTTGCGCTTTCGATTCTTTTATATACAGTTGTTAGGTTGGATTGATTATTTGGCCATTTTGAAATTTTAAATGCAGATATTGTAAACATCAAACTAAACGTATTTCTCAAATTGTACAATTAATTCAAGTGTTCTGACCACGATGTTCAGAGATATTAAACTGCAAGTTCTTATTTTCTTTCAGAAAAAATCAATTCATTTGTTACATGGAACTGGAACACAACAAGAAACTTGGACTTTATGTTTGTAATTGATGTGATGAACATCATCATATCTAGCATTCTTATAGAAAAAAAAATTATCATATCTGGCAACTATCAAAACAAAACTTGGACGGTACAGACATCCCGAAGCATTATGTGGTTAAACTACCAAAGAAGAATCTTGTTGAGAACCTCATCTTGACCAACGAAACTCGCCATCAAGAAATGCCTAAGCATTCTTGGAGTGATTCGAGGGGGGCTACGAACATCCTTGCTCTGAAAATAGCTGAAGACGTTCAATAACTTGGTTGTAAACACGCTCTGTTGAGCTAAACGGATTAGATTGCGGTCATGAACACTGACAACACAACTTCCTGCATGTCCTCTAAAGTGCCGCAAATTGAAGAACTAACAAGATTTGCATCTGCAGAACTGACTGATATGAAATGCCAAAGGCTTCGCTGTTGACAGAGGCGTCGAAAGACATTTTCGAAGTGTTGTGGCACAAACTTATCCGCGACAGTGGCACAAACCTGTCAGCATCGATGGAGCTGCGCAGGATATACGTCCGGTGGCTTGTATCGTAACTTATCATTGTGAGGCAATGGCCCATCCTAAAAGAAGAGAAACATAAGCTTGACTGCTAAATTTTTACTTCAAGAGAAGCTAAAATGATGTTGCATTATTTTGTATCCATGTGAATGTTAAGGTGTATTCAACGAAGCACGAGAGTATGATAATGGAATAAATCGTAAGAATGGTTCAGAAAAGTTGAATACCTCCTCTAAGCTTATTTGGAATGGTTTGATAAAATCTTCAAACATTTTTGGAGAGAGTTTCTTCATCATTTCATCAACTTCCTGAAAAAGAGAGAGAACACAAGACTGAAATTTTGAATTTGAACATGAACTTCACATAAAATGCGTAATTAGGTTTTGCAGAAAATCTCTTGAAAACTCACAACAAACTTGAACTTCATTAATTATGATAACTGCAATACAGAACATACTAAATACTGACATGAAACAATCATAATGAAGGTAGCAAACAGCTAACTGAAGGCTCACCAATGAAGTTAAGCTGCTAATATTTTTCACACTTAATCAATGACACTGATTTATGTTAAAGAAGGGCAAGATTAGTCATACCAATCCTGTTACTCTCGACTTCTCCAGTAACTCCTTGGTAATAAGATCCAATATGTGAATATTTTCTCTCAATCCTTTCAGTGCAAGTTCTTCAGTCTCTTCAATGTACTGCCACCCACATAAAATAGAAAAATCTCATTCTAAATAATAATTATGTCAAGAAATCAAAATAATCCATCTAAACTAACCATCTCCTCTCAAATCCTAGAAAAAGTATTTAAGCAATTCAGAGGTCTTGTCGCAACAACATGAAAGCTCTTACCCTTGTCAACTCCCGGGAAAATAATTCCGATACTTCAACTGACATATCGGCAGGAATCACATGAGGGTCATCCCACTAAGATTTAAAAAAAAGAGAGAGAGAGAGAGAGCAAGGGGGAATCAGTTACTAATCAGTTACTGCTCACTTGAACCGAAAAGAATAAAGAGATTCTATAATGTATTATGTTCAAACAACAAAAAAAAAGCACAGAGCATACCTTGTACTTAATCATTTCACCATCTAGGCTATCTGGTCGATCCATTAGTCCAACTCGTTTCGTTAGTTGGATGAGCCCCAGTTTGGCATTTTGAGGGCTTATTACCATCTCCCTAGCAATCTGCAGTGACAAATTCAAAATGAGTTCAGCTGACAGGATATGGCCAAAATTGTTATTTCAATAATTATGATAACTGATTACTATCTCCTACTTCTCCATAGCAAATCAAAAAATGTTAGATTATTCAGGTGATTACACTCGTATAATTACACCAAAAATATTTGCCACGAGTAACAAGCAAATTAACACGGTTACCTTCGTTATTTTTTCAAGATCATCTGTTCCTCCATCAGTAATGTCATCACCAAACACAAGACGTTCTGCACAACGTCCACCATGAGCAACAACCATTTGCATCTTCATGTAACCAAAGGTTGTATAACCTTGATCCATCATGTCCTCCCTTGGATAGAACACTGATATTGCAGTTTCCTGCTCATGTGATGAAAAAAGGAAGAAACCAAATATGAAGGAAATAATATAGGAAATTGCAATCACTTGATGTTAATCATTCAACAAAAAGCACATGAACATAAATTTCACCTTGCCACCGGGCAGTAGCTGAGAAAATGCATGCCAATCGAAGCGTGGAAACAGATGAGCTAATACTATGTGACCGGCTTCATGTACAGCCAGGAGTCTCTTCTTTTCGAATGAAACCTGATACGAAAAATTAGTTAATTTCAACTTTCAGCAGATTGAATATCACTTAACTCAAAAGAACCACCAGAGAGCATAAGTCATACTCGTTCTTCACTTTTCTGTTGTTCTTCCTCCGTGAGAAGTACACCCATGCCCTCAAGCAATTGTTTGTCTAACACATCAACAATGTCTTGCTGGCTGATCTTGGAATGGCCTTTCCTAACCTGCATCATGAAAAAAAAATCGGTTTTAGAAGTGAGAGAAATTTTAAACAGCCAAATGGAGAAACGCAACAAGGAAACACAAGCTCCGTTTAGGAAATAGAAGCTCAATCATGAAAAAAATTCCATTGGCAGGTAAAGACACAATTAAAAGGTGTTGCATGGACCAAAAACGAAGGCTTGCAATTCTCTGTTGGATTCACCAATCGTGTTCGCTTGAAGTAAGATTCAAGGGATTTTAGACATTTCAATGAGAAATTAGAAACCAATCATTAAAGGCAATAAAAATGTCAGAGGCAAGATTTAACTTACAGACATTATTGCAGCTTCATTGACAAGATTCCGAATGTCAGCACCAGAGAAGCCAACAGTACGGAAGACAAGCTGTAGACAGAAATGTATGCGAGTTCAATGCAAGTCAAACTTTACAGTTTTACTTCAAAATGCACGAACCACCTTACCTTCCCAAAGTCAACATCTTCAGCAAGTTGCTTTCCTGAACTGTGTACGTGAAAAATTTGGATCCGTTGTTTTGCATCAGGCAAACCAATGTACAAACGACGGTCAATACGCCCAGCACGAACAAATTCCAAGTCCAACTCATCTGGCCTATTGGTGGCACAAATAAATATCACAGCTTGCCTAAGAGAAAAGCGGTCCACGCCAGTTTTCTCCTTCCTAAAAAGCACAAAATCTTTCAACTTGAGCAACCATAAACAGAACTGAAAGAAAATTCTGAACAGACAGATAGGTGAAACAAAAGAAATAATAATCATCACCAAGTTCATCAATTTTCAGTACACTGAATGACCTCTAGGAAACAATATAGGGGAAAGACTACAATAAGAATTTGCATGAAACTCACTCCCCATCAAGCTGCGCAATCAGAGCCTCAAATGTGGCCCTTCTTCTGGGGTCCTTCCTCGCATGCCTTCCGGCAATGGCATCAATTTCATCCACAAAAACAAAACAAGGAGCCTGCAATGATAGCAACTACCAAATTTAGAGAAGAAAACTGACAGCGATGTAAGCTTCCAATTTAAAAGATCTTACTAAGATTATTTTCTAACAAATCAAAAGAGAAAAAAATGCTTTGAACTACCAATGTTCTCAGAAGGAACAAACTTCCAAATTTCCAAAAAAAAAAAAAAGTACCGCCAACTTTGTACCATCTAAATAAAATTACAGGAGAAAGACACTGCCCAAAGACGTTATATAATGCATACAGGACATTAAAAGTTCGAATATGATCAACATAGCATTAGAGATTTAAGAAGCAGGACTGGTTCATGATCCATGATGAAAATTTCCTAGTTACTCATATTATTTACTAAGCAAATTAATCTTTGAATGGTGCTTACATTTCTTCGTGCAATAGAAAACATCTCATTGATCCTTGCTGCTCCACTTTTTTCACTATCAGTAAACTCTGCACCAGAAGCAAAGACAAAAGGCAATCCACTCTCTTTTGCAAGTGTTCGTGCAAAAAGTGTCTTTCCTGTTCCCGGAGGTCCCGAGAGAAGAACACCCTATCATGATTGCACACATCGTTAACCACATGATTTTTAGCAGCAAAGAAAGCCAATAACTTCACTGGAAGGAATTCATGAACAAATACCCGAACAAACTTCACTTCTCTTTCATAGTATTGCATCGGATTGCCCATATAAATCATTATTTCATCAAGAAGATCCCAGACATCACCACCGAGTACCACTTCCTTGTACATGGATTTTGTTTCACCTACATCTCCAACTGGCTGCACAGATACAGAATAACATGTATCAAGAAAGCACAGTTTATAGAAAGGAAGACAACAGGGTTCAAAAAGACATTCAGGCAATACCAGGATAAAATTTTCGGCATAAGCCATGTCAAATAGTTGATTATACTTTTTATACAGAAAACGGTTCGATGTCACATGTAATAGCATAACTGACTCCCTTATAAGCCAGAGAATAAGTACTCCTGGGACCAGTGCAATCACAACTTTGAGAAAATAATGAATCTTCTTCTGGTCAAGGAGATCCACTTCAACTCCAGAACTCGCTATCATCTCAAATAAATATGGATCAAGGGGAATGTCAACCTATCAAATGCATAGATTAGCAACCAAAATGTCAAAGATATGATTCTTGATTTAAAACAAACTAGAACTATAACACTTACAATATATTCAAGTGGAAAACCTTCTTTCATAGTTACATACAACCTTTTCAAATCCTCAGTGAACACGACAGCTGCAACCTAATAAACAATCCACTGCATTAGAGCCAGCCTTGCAATGATTATGAAAAATAAATAAACCTGGACACTTGGTTGCTACACTAATATATGCCCAAATTATCTTTGATATAGTTTCTGCACACACTAGAATTTCGCTGCTCTCTCTCCCTATCTGATTAAAACACAACAGAAAATTTTGCGCCGCCTACTAGATCTACACTTCACAGAGAAGGGAGGCTTTCATTTATTTAGAAAATCTCCATAGCCAAACCTTAATGATTGAGAAACTAAACAAAATAAATATTCACATTGGATATTAATTTGACGAAATTGAAGAGCCATGCACTACTAAGAATGGTACAGCTATACACATTCAGAAAGCATCAGAAGAAGACACATGAGAAAAACACCAACCTCAGAAGTATCAAGCTTTTGAAGAAAATAAGTATATGGAAGTTTGGGACGATATCGCCACCATCTCTTAGATATCCATAATGCCCTGATTCCTTGTGTATCCGTTACCTTTTCCACCACATCCTTGCGAAGACTATTTTCAACTTCTTTCATGTCAAATTCAACAGCATACTTGACATTTGAGGAAGTCAACTGGTCAACCAACTTCTCCTTTCTAAGTATCTCCTTCCACACACGAACTCTGTCACGCCATGTCCCTTTGCTTTCCTGACCTTCAATTTTCGTGTAACATGTTAGGGGAAAAAAGAAAAATAAATTACAACCAAAATTTCTTTGTTCTTCTAATATTTTCCCTTCTTCTCAACTATTATTCTCAAAATTACTTCCCTTTTCCCGAATTTCAGAACTAAGGTTGAGAGCTGAGAAATTGCCATTCACAAATGCATTTACGACTAAACAACATTAACTTTTCTTAACCAAAACATATAACTTCAAGTTAGAACTTCAGAAAAGTTTACAATGTACCAGCCAAGAAAAGGAAACTACCATGATTATTAAAAAGAGTTTGTTAGCTTGCACAGATGGTCAAAACCATGAGAAAAAAACAGATAATGTTTTCTCTATATGATGCACTATATTAAAGCGAGTGAAGTCATGCACAATGGCTGACCAACCTGGAATGCCCAAATCATCCTTCAATTTTTTCTTCTTTTCGGCATCCAATTTCACATCATTGTCAATCATTTGTTCAATGTTTTTCTCAGGCGGTTCTGGATCATCATCCCATGCATCTTCTCCGACAAAAGACGTATCGCGAATAAGTGTCCCATCTGGCCCTTCAACAAACTTCTTCATTTTCAAGCCTTTAGGAGTTGTCTTCCTCCACATACCCTTCTTAAACCTGCATACAGCCATAATTTAACAGAAATATCAGTCTATATAGCTTTGATCCCTGTCAGAAAGTTTTGCGAGTCCTAAAACTGAAACAAACACCAACAATATTTTAGGTGATCCTCTGCAAATAAAAAGAAACAAAAATGCCAGTGGCATAAGATCATTCAACAGGATTACATGCCATCATCCAGATATAGACTTTAAACTTAAATACTAAATTTGATACAATCACCATTTACTGAAACAAAAATATTTACCAAAGTAGCACTCTGTATGAATATAAACTGATAGTATTTCACAAACTGAATTCCAAAAAAAAAAACTAGAACATTCACATACTTCCTGACATTTATAGGAGATGGCTCAGGAACCAACGCCTCCATATACGCCTCGGCTAGCTCTCTTCTTTCTCTTTCCAAAAACGGGGCTCGAATAGCAACATAAACTTTTCGACAAGAAAACATCACGACAATAACATAAAGAATCAAAACACCAACTCTTCTCGGCTCCCAACTCTTCAAGTCCTTCAACGCACACAAAAAGAAAAACACTATATCATTCCACCAAACATTTTAGTTCTCTTCTAAAACAATCACCAAATGCTCATACCATTCATTACACAAACATTTCAATTCTCTTCTAAAACAATCACCAAATGCTCATATAATCCATTACACAAAAAGCTCAATTCTCTTCTAAAATAATCACCAAATATTACAAATTAAAAAATTATACCTCCCAATGCTCCCATCTATTCCACTCAACAAACTTAGGTACTAACTCGGTCCTGAGCTCACTTTCTTTGTCACTAACCTCTCCTTTAACTCGTTCCACAAACTCGGACACCTTCAAATTGACACTATCAACATCAAAGCCAGTTTCTTTTTTGACAGAGTCGCGGAATTTAGAGAAAAAACGATTAGAACCGAGCTTTAGAGAGTGAGAAAAGGTATGCCAAGAGAACCCATTTGAGTTTGAAGAGGAGTTGACTATAAAGATTGGTTTTTTATGTGGTTTATGAGGAGGGAGTTTTGTTGGGAAGTGAAAAAGGAAGGACCTTTGAAGAGTTGGAGGGAGTGATGAAGTGAGTGTTGTTGTTGGGTTCATTTGAGAGAGAGAGAGAGAGAGAGAGTGGTGTTTGAGTTTGAGCTGGTGAAGGGATTGAAGTAAAGCTGTGAGGGGTTTTGGAGGTTTATCTGTTCCTACTCTGTGTAGCAGATGAATTTGTTTTAATAAAAATGATTTTCTTTTACTTGTTCTTTTTAATGTTTCTTTCTTAAAAATGAATTGTATGAATTAAAAAGTTATATCTAGAAATTATTTATATGAAATACAGCGAGCTCAATCGAAATTGTATTTTTAAAATGACAATTGTCGATAATCAAAATGAACGGATTGAACGAAACTTTAAAAATTAATTAGTAGTTGAATCAGCACGATGAGACGGAATATATTAATCCAATAATCTCATTGGGTAACCCCTCTCTATCATAAGACTGTTGGTACTGACCAGTACTTCAAAGTAGCCATTCTCTAGCAAGTAAACTGTCCGACATGGACACGCTTAAGAGGAACAAAATCTAGTCACAAAACGGCTGCATAGATCTTCCATTATCCCAAATGCTATGAAGATATTGCATCTTCTTTCCGTTAGAGTTTGTCACTTATCAGCAAATTCAGTTCCATCGTCAGATTTGGAGCCCTGACTCTGATCAAAACAGGTCTCTGGGCAAACTAGCAGCAGCCACCTCGTCAGTTTTTGTACTTGCAGGGCGAGTTGGACATGAAACAAACATGTACTTATGTGGTGGTTGATTCATGTAAAAGATATATGAAAATAGTTTGAATTAAAAAACTTCTAAGCATATTGTTACGGATGATTTGGTTGGACAGGACGTCTCGCCTTAAAAATCGGGCCATTATGCAATTAAACTAGTTTCGATGTTTACAAAGTCTTTATTTGCGTTTAAAGCAATAAAACGGTAAAATAATGAACTCAGTATCACAAATGTATACGTAATTGATGTATATGTTGTAAACGTCAAATCTTTTATGTCAAAGCACATAGGGAAAAATGTAAAAGGGAACACTAAAATAAGCAGGAATGGAGCAAGGGACATCTCAACCTCACCTCAACGATAAGGGAACACATCCGAAATCCACACACGTTGCCATTCCATTCATTCATTCTCTCCCATCATTTCTCTCTTGTTCCTCACGTCCACATCTTCCCCATATATTATTTCCTCTCCCTATATTCCCTCTTTGTTTTCTCCACTCAAAACACTTCTCAAATCACTACATTCACAACACCACACTCTCTAAGCACACAACACTTGCACAAAATGGCCACAGCCACTGCACACACAACACTTTCTCTCCTCAAAGCCACCACAAAGTCCTCCTCTACCGCCTCCGCATTCCCACGCGCCACTCTCCTCCCTCTCCGCTCCTCCACTCGCCGTCTAGGTTTCTCTGCTTCTGACCCTTCTTTCTCTCTTCACGTGGCATCAAAGAGTCTCTCTTTTGGAGCTTCAAAGAAGGCTTCGAGAGCTGTTGTTTCAATGGCTAAGAAAAGTGTTGGAGACTTGAGTGAGAGTGATTTGAAAGGAAAGAAAGTGTTTGTTAGAGCTGACTTGAATGTTCCACTTGATGAGAATCAGAATATTACTGATGATACTAGAATTAGAGCTGCTGTTCCTACCATTAAGCATTTGATTCAGAATGGTGCCAAAGTTATTCTTTCTAGTCATTTGGTATGTTAGTTTTTGTTTTTTTGTTTGGTTTTGAGCATAAAGTTTTAGTCTTTCATTGGTAATTTGAGGCTGGTTTGTAAAGTTAATTCAGAATGGTTGTAAAGTTGTACTTTTTAGCCATTTGGTATGTTGTTTTTTTTTTCTTTTTGAGCTTTAAGTTTGAATCTTTGATTGGTACTTTGAGGTTAATTTGTTGAGTTGATTCAGAATTGTGCTAATGTAGCTATTTGGTGTCTTGGTTTTTGTTTTTAAGCTTAAAGTTTCAGTCTTTTTGTGTCAATTTGGTTGTTTTAGCGGCTGTGTTTTCAGTTCTTAGTTTTTTTATTTTCAAGTTCAGAGTTTCAGTCTTCTGTTGTGTTTGAATTTGAGTGATCATGAGAGGTTGGTTGGTTAATTCAGAATGATGCTAAAGTCATTGTTTGACATTTAAAGTTTCGGTCTTTGCTTCTTTTTTGCATTGATCAATCCGTATGTTCTTCATTACAAAGTTCAATTCTTTTGGAGAAAGTTTTCCTTTTCTGCTAACAAAGTTTGAGGGTCTTGATCTTTTTAGTTCGTTCCATTTTGTTGTTAATTTAGGGAATGATTATTTAGTGGGCGTGTTCATTAAATTTATATCTGAGAGTCATTATGGTTGCAACTTTTCATATTGAGCTTTGTTGATTGATTGGAATTGATGTGAATTGCTATATGAGCTTACAAAGACGAGTTATTTGTGAATTTTCAGGGACGTCCGAAGGGTGTTACCCCAAAATTCAGCTTGGCTCCTCTAGTTCCCCGCTTGTCTGAGCTTCTTGGAATTAAGGTAATATCTTTTTTAAGTGAATTATGGGGATAAAGGAAGCTTGTATTCGATATAGAAGGGTAATTATAATGTCACTTTTTTGTGTGTGGACTGAACAGGTTGTGAAGGCTGACGATTGCATTGGTCCCGAGGTGGAGAAATTAGTTGCCTCACTTCCTGAAGGTGGTGTCCTTTTACTTGAGAATGTCAGGTTTTACAAGGAGGAGGAGAAGAACGAGTCTGAATTTGCCAAGAAGCTTGCTTCATTGGCTGATCTTTATGTTAACGATGCTTTTGGAACTGCTCACAGAGCTCACGCCTCAACTGAGGGAGTTACAAAATTTTTGAAGCCCTCTGTTGCTGGATTCCTTTTGCAGAAGGTAGATTTTTTTTAACGGAAATGTGATCAATTCACATATGTCAATTCGTTATCAGACCCTCATTTCTGCATTGGAATTCAGTTCTGTGGTTCATATTCTTCTTTTTCCTTTTTGTAGGAGTTGGATTACCTTGTTGGGGCTGTCTCGAGCCCAAAGAGGCCATTTGCTGCCATTGTTGGTGGTTCAAAGGTTTCATCAAAGATTGGAGTTATTGAATCACTCTTGGAGAAGTGTGACATCCTTCTTTTGGGCGGAGGAATGATCTTTACATTTTATAAGGCACAGGGCTTATCAGTTGGTTCATCATTGGTTGAGGAAGACAAGCTTGATTTGGCAACATCACTTCTTCAGAAGGCCAAAGCAAAGGGAGTTTCTCTTTTATTGCCTAGTGACGTTGTGATTGCCGACAAGTTTGCACCTGATGCTAACAGCAAGGTCCGCTTTACAACAACTTGAGAAATTTTGAAAAGCTTACTTCTACAATGATTTTCCTTTACTTTGTGTGTATAAAACGAATGTTCTTTTTGCCGCAGGTTGTGCCAGCATCAGCCATTCCTGACGGTTGGATGGGACTGGATATTGGACCGGACTCTATTAAGACATTCAGCGAAGCTTTGGGAACCACCAAGACTGTTATCTGGAATGGACCCATGGGAGTGTTTGAATTCGACAAGTTTGCAGTTGGAACCGAAGTATTTACTGATTTCTTGCTAATATTTTATATCTGGATTCATTTTTGTTGATATTGGATGCCATATTTTGTTTTCATTTTCTGCATTTTTATCAAAGGTTCACCTAGCTTAGCCAGTTCTTGTTTTACTTCCACTTTATCTGATGAATGGCTAGTTAACACTGTCATTTCATTGTGTTAGGCAGTTGCGAAGAAGTTAGCTGAACTTAGCGGCCAAGGAGTCACAACTATTATTGGAGGAGGAGACTCCGTTGCTGCTGTTGAGAAGGTCGGTGTTGCCGATGTTATGAGCCACATATCAACTGGTGGTGGTGCCAGTTTGGAATTGTTGGAAGGCAAAGAGCTTCCTGGTGTCCTTGCTCTTGATGAAGCCACCCCTGTTGCTGTGTAAGATTAATTCAATTTTTCCCATCACGAGCTCAAGCTTTTCATTGTTAATTATAAGCGAGAATCTAAATGTTGTAGGAAGATTGAGTTCTTGTTGTAAATTTCTTTTCACCATCAATACGAGAGGTTTCAGTTCCGCCTTTAACTTCACTATTTCTTCCCATGTAGAGGTTGAGGATGAACAATGAGAGACCCCAAAGTTGAAATAAATGGCTCACTTTTATTTTAATGAATTCCGTTGTTCTGTTCTGAATTCCTTAGCATTGTATGCACAAGTTGGCGGACTTTTTCAGTTAACGGCTCGTTTCCTCCGTAACGAAACTAGAGGTGAAAAAAGGTTCGAAACCGGTGGGTCTGAATAGGCTATTCTAGTTCCGGTTCTCTGGTTCAGGCTCAATTTTCTACTAAAAATGAACTAAACTACCGGTTCAAAACTGGGAACCGTCAGTTCCGAACTGTCGATTCACAGTTTCATGGTTGGTGGAACCGGAACCAAACTTAGCTGGTTTCAATGGTTCCATTTCGACAGTTTCGGTTTGATTTTTTCACCACTAAACGAAACTATGTTGATGCATGTTGAGCTCTTCTCCACTGTTATTCTCTGTTAACCATGACCTTTTGTGAGTGCAGAAATAGATTCTGATAGATATGTTCTGTTATCGGTTGATTTTGGTTTGATAGTGTCTTAGAAATAGGTGGTTGTAGTGCTCTCATGTCATCTTCTGTATGTGACTGAAAAATGAGTTCTGGAAAGGGACACATGAAGTAAAGGTGATCACACACAAAGGGTTTAGAAACTGTAAGCACCATGGAAATGAGAGGCTTTTGATGTTTCTTGAGTATAACTTTCGGTGGTATGATGAGTTTTGATCACATTCACAGGCTTATTTGCATCACAGAGATTGTTTTCTCTACTGTCAAATCACATATGAACAATGTCGTCTGGTTATTGTTAAAGGAAGCAAAATATCATGGCAGTTGAGCTTTCATCCTCGATACAAAAACATAAGATTATCATTTTCGTTCTTATATTACGACTCATTGAAATACGTTGTCGATTTGTGTTAATCGTGTCGTATTATTTTATATAAATATTATTATATATAATATAAATATAAATATGTAAAAAAATTGCCACGAGATAGTAAGCCCCGTTCTGTATGTCTGAAGTAGACCGAGTATATAACTGTGATGAACGGCCACGTGCTTGGGCGGTGAGTTCAAAGGGCTCCACACAGGTCTCAGCCCCTCGCACACGGCGAGTGAACCACGCACCACAAGTTCTCTCGTTACCGAGGCTGCATCGCTGCAGATATAGGCCCGGGGACTTTCCTGGGCACGAGCTACACCTCATAGCCCAAATACTCTCTCTCGTGGCTCGCTGTTGAGTTGAGGACGGTATCATTATTATAAAGGGAAATCTTATGTATAAATGTGCGATGTGGGATGTTGAATTACTATTTCAATCAAAATTACACTATTGGCACAAAGTATTTCGGCTGACGGGAAATCACTATAGACACAACCAGAGTCCAAAAGCCACAAATCAAAGTGTCTGATAGGATGTAAATGAACCGAGTCGTTTGTGAAAAAGGTTAATATTGGATTCGTTTAAAGTTTGTTTATGACTCGATTTGTGAATAAATGAGCTAATTTTAGGCTTATTTAAATAAACAAGTCGAGTTTAGATACTCAGATATTCAGCTCGTAAACTCGTGAATATACTCGTTTAAGAGACTCGTTTTAAATTTGTGAACATAATCATAAACAAACTCGTAAATTATATAAAAAATACTTTTTTTTTATCAAATTTAGATGTATAAAGTGTATACAAGATAATTTTTATGACTATAAAGATGTATACAGTATGAATTGATAAACAATATATTAATTTGTATAAAGGTAGGTTCGGTAAAACTTGTGAATAAGTTCGGTAAAACTTGTGAAATGTTCGTTAGCTCGTGAACTTTAAAAGAATCGAATTTGAACAAAAATTTGAGCTCGACAAGAAAATTCAGTTCGAACTCATAATTATAAAATTTTAAACGAACCGAACTTGAACACATTAAAATTCAACTCAACTCTTTTACAGCTCTAATGTGTGGATTCCACGACAAAAAATATGTTCCACCAATATTATAAGAACAAAATTTAAAAAAAAATTGCGTAATTAATTTATTATTCGAATCATTATATATATATAATATATATATATATATATAATTTTTAAGATTATTTAAATTTTAAACTTCTATATATATAAATCCTTCATCTCTTTAACCCACACTTCTGAATTAACTCTTCTCTATCTCCACCAAATTCAAATTTCATTTTTTTCTACTGTAATTTGCTCTTAAATCAATACATCTGATGTCTCTTTTCATGAAGTTTCATTCTTTATGTTTTCTTTTATTTGGGCAGTAATATTCTGATGTTCTATGATCTGGGTAGTGATTAGTTTCGTGTTTAATGTATGCAGGTGCAAATGGCAACAAAAAGAAGTGTTGGAGCTTTAAAAGAGGCAGATTTGAAAGGAAAAAGAGTTTTTGTGAGAGTGGATCTGAATGTTCCATTGGATGATAACTTTAATATCACTGATGATACTAGAATTCGTGCTGCTGTTCCTACAATTAAGTATTTGAAAGATCATGGTGCTAAAGTCATTCTTTGCTCTCATTTGGTATTTTTTTTTTGCTTTTTGTTCAATTAATTAGTTTTTGCTGGATCAAGTGATTTTGAGCAAATAACGAAGTGATACTATGGATTGTTGCCTGTTAAAGTTTGTGTTTTGGGGCTGTTTTGGCTAAATTGTAATCTTTTTTTTTTGGTATTTGGTTTCTCCATTGTTGATCTGCTGCTTAATCTATTATTTTCGTTGTGTCTCGTTGTGTTTTCAGGGACGCCCGAAGGGTGTTACCCCTAAGTACAGCTTGAAGCCTCTTATCCCAAGGCTATCTGAACTTCTTGGCTGTGAGGTATGCATCTGCGTCAAATGTCTAAATTTATGGAGGAAACGATGATTATTTAAGATGCTTACTTTTTTCTATTCCTTTGTTATAGGTTAAGATGGCACCTGACTGCATTGGTGAAGAAGTGGAGAAACTTGTTGGTGGGCTCTCAGAAGGGCGTGTTTTGCTCCTAGAGAATGTAAGGTTCCACAAGGAAGAGGAGAAAAATGATCCTGGGTTTGCCAAGAAGCTAGCTGCCCTTGCCGATGTCTATGTGAATGATGCATTTGGCACTGCTCATAGAGCTCATGCATCTACTGAAGGTGCTGCTAAATATTTGAAACCTTCGGTTGCTGGTTTCCTCATGCAGAAGGTAATGTGTGTCATTTGGATGTTGCTCTTTCCTTCAAATGAGAGAGGATGTTTGTTGAGTATCTTTGTGCATATGAATGTAGAAGACAAATCATTTATCTAGTATCCAGAATATTTAGTAAATTTTCTGTTCCTCTTAACTAACGAGATGCGGCTAATTTGATTTAGGAACTTGACTATCTTGTTGGAGCTGTGGCAAATCCAAAGAAGCCGTTTGCTGCCATTGTTGGTGGCTCAAAGGTATCAAGCAAAATCGGAGTGATTGAATCCCTTTTGGAGAAGGTTGACTTGCTCTTGCTTGGTGGAGGAATGATCTTCACTTTCTACAAGGCTCAAGGGTATGCCGTTGGGTCTTCTCTAGTGGAAGAAGATAAGCTTGATCTTGCAACTTCACTCATGGAGAAGGCCAAGACTAAGGGGGTCTCTTTGTTGCTACCAACCGATGTGATTGTTGCCGACAAGTTTGCTGCCGATGCGAACAGCAAGGTATGTGTCATCGCTTATATTTTGTATCTTATTGTTCTATCGTTCAGTTTGCATTGTGTATGACCTGAACTCTGTATGCGCGTATATATATCTATAAAATGTCCTCATTGTGTTTTGTGTGGTGTTCCGATAGGTGGTGGCGGCATCTTCCATCCCAGATGGATGGATGGGTTTGGACATTGGACCTGATGCTGTCAAGGCATTCAGCGAAGCATTGGTCACCACCAAAACTATTATCTGGAATGGACCTATGGGAGTTTTCGAGTTCGATAAGTTTGCCTCTGGAACTGAGGTGAGTCTATGCATAACTTAGCAAACCAGCTTCTGTAACCCACATTTCAGCTCCTAATTTGAACCTTGAATATTCCTGCTGCAGGCAATTGCTAGGAAGCTTGCAGAGCTCAGCGGGAAGGGTGTGACAACAATCATCGGAGGAGGTGATTCAGTTGCAGCCGTAGAGAAGGTTGGACTCGGTGACAAAATGAGCCACATTTCAACCGGAGGAGGTGCTAGCTTGGAGCTTCTTGAGGGCAAGCCACTTCCCGGTGTCCTTGCCTTGGATGACGCTTAAGCTTTTCGGTTTCTCTTTGGAGTAATGTTTTTGTGAAATTTTAGTTATGATATATGATTGTTTTTCAACCAAGAGTTAACTAAAATCGTCATGACAGGGATGATCTTGATCTTGTAGAGGCTGTAGAATTAATAAACGTTGTCTCAAGCATATGTATTGTTTCGGATTCAATCCATTTTGGAACAATGTTGTCAGTGATGAATGAAATTACATGGCTTGTTTTTTCTGTGGTAAATCTTTATGAAGATGCCATTCTAACTTCTTTTTAGTTACATCTTCATGAACTTGTATTCTTAGATCAAATCAGGAAAATTGTCATTGACGAATGATCCAATTACATGGCTCGTTCTTCTAAATGATTAAATCTTTTAGCGTTGTTGATTCTCGTTAGTCATGTCGCAATTATATCGCGTTATTTTCTATCAAATGTCATGAGATCGTATCATTTCTGCTGTATTATAAACGTTTATTTACAAATCTGTGTACGGTTGTTAGAAATTGAAAACACCATGCCACAAGCTGGTCATTACCTCTTTCCATGAAATATTCTTCGGAGATTATTCGTATATACTTGCATGAATCATGCTTTTATACGGATCATATTCAGAATCTTGAAATCTGTTCTTAGGTTAAATCACTTGTTGTCTGGCAGCAAAGAAGTCTTCCTTATTAATTCATAGCAGCACTTTTCGAGTTTTTTCCTGAAAATTTTTCTGTGTCCTGTTGTTTATTATGGCTGTTTGTTGACAGCATGTATCGTAGTTTCATTTCAAAACAATCAAAGAAAGTATTTTCCGGACGGCAACTTCACATTAAACCAAGAAGAAAACATCGAAAAAGACTTTTGTAGTCAGAATGAGAACGATAATATTAACATCAAGAGAATAAATTTACATATCCTCTGCATAGTCAAATCTTTATACTGTTACTTAATTCCTTCCTTTGCTTGCCTATGAAAATGTCCACTTCCATGATATTCTGCAATCGCTCTATGCTTAAGCTATTCTTCTGCAGAATCTCCTTGCTGATCTATCACGTGAGTTCTTAACAAAGTTAGGAACTTCATAAGCTATTCCAGCCACGTGTTGCTGAAGCCTGGCAAGGTTTATCTGTTTATTAATTGCTGAGGCATTCTAAGGCAAGATTCAGAATGTCCTGAAAATGATACTATGCAAAAGATGTTTCATAAAGTTGTTAGCTTTGTATATGTTTGTTCATTTAAACCATTTCTCAAGTGTTGAAGCCAGAATTCGCCGTTACAAATGGGAAGTAAAGTATGAATACAAGTCTCCGGATTGCTACAAGAAGTTGGTTATTACCATTAATGGAAGAACTCCAGGGCCAACTATTTCGGCACAACAAGGTGATACAATTATAGTGGAGCTTAAGAACAGATTATTAACTGAGAATGTTGTTATACACTGGCATGGAATCCGGCAGGTAAATACGGTTCAGTTTTTTCTTCAAAATTTTTTGTCGCATGAAGTTTATAAGAATTGTCAAGCCATGTGTTTTCTGCAAAATGGAATGAAACAGATAGGAACACCGTGGAGTGATGGCACAGAAGGTGTAACTCAATGTCCTATATTACCAGGAGACACTTTTATTTACAAATTTGGGGTGGATAAGGTCTGCTCTGATGCTTTTCTTAAACTTCTGTGTTGTCTCAGGATTCGGTTTTTGTTGCTGCTGAGTATATCGCTCAGGTTTCAGTTTTTGTTGCAGGCTGGGACATATCTGTACCATGGTCACTATGGAATGCAGAAAGAAGCAGGCTTGTATGGAACCATAATTGTGTCTCTTCCTCCTGGAGTTTCAGAACCTTTCACCTACGATTACGATCGAAGCATAGTCTTGAATGATTGGTTTCACGCAAGTGCTAATGAACAAGTTACAGGCCTATCTTCTATACCTTTTGTTTTCGTTGGTGAGCCTCAGGTGAATGTCATTACTTTCTTCACTTCCTGTCAAAACCTTTATTACATCTCTCATTTTCATAGACTTATCGTTCGTTTTAGTCGTGCTGTGACCGAAGTTTTTCTCGTTTCGCTTGATGTTTAGTCGCTTCTTATCAACGGAAGAGGAAAATTCAACTGCTCTCTCTTGTCTAGTCCAGGCTCTCAGTCTGGACTCTGCAATGCATCAAATCTTGAATGCACTCTGTATGCATTAACCGTTGTTCCTGGAAAGACTTACCGGTTAAGGATCGGTAGCGTAGCTTCCTTGTCAGCTCTTAGCTTTGAAATTGAGGTAATTTTAGTGATCAAAACGGTTGATGTTTTGGATCAATTACTCAATGACGCGATTTTTCTTAAGCAGGATCACAATCTGACAGTTGTTGAAGCTGATGGGAACTATGTTGAACCGTTTATTACGCGAAATCTGTACATTTATTCTGGTGAAACATATTCTGTGTTGGTTGAAACCAACCGAGATCCTTCAAGAAACTACTGGATCACCATCAATGTTGTTAGCCGAAAACCGGAAACTCCAACTGGTTTAGCCATTCTAAATTACTATCCAAACAAACCTGAAGAACACTCTCCAATAGTTCCAACTTCAGGCCCTCTGTGGAATGACACAACATCAAGATTATCCCAAAGTCTGGCCTTAAAAGCTCGCCGCTGGTTCGTAAACCCTCCACCATCACATTCTGATAGAATGATCGTCCTTCTCAACACACAGAACAAGATCAATGACTATTACAAATGGTCACTCAACAATCTCTCATTAGTACTCCCTCAAACTCCATATCTCATCGCAGTTAAACAGAACTTAACCGATGTTTTCGACCCAAACCCGCCTCCAGATAGATATGACTACTCGAACTTCGACATATACAATGTTTCCAAGAATGTGAATGCAATTTCCAGCAACAGAATTTACAGGCTAAAGTTCAACTCAACAGTCGATGTTATATTACAAAATGCCAACACAATGACTGCGAACAACAGTGAGACACATCCATGGCATTTACATGGTCATGATTTTTGGGTACTAGGATATGGACTCGGCAAGTTTGATGTGGTAAATGATTGGAGAAAGTTCAACACTGTAAATCCAGTTATGAAGAACACTGTGCCATTACATCCTTATTCATGGACTGCATTGAGATTCAGAGCAGATAATCCAGGAGTTTGGATTTTCCATTGCCATATTGAGCCTCATTTGTACATGGGGATGGGTGTAGTGTTCGAAGAAGGTGTAGAAGGGCTTGGAAACTTGCCTCCTTCTATTATGGGATGTGGTGAGACCAAAGGTTTACCACCACCATAGTTTGTTGCGTCAATTCGAGTTACACATGTCGTAACACTGTCGTGCTTTTTTTTAGACATGTCGTAACGGTGTCGTGCTTTTTTTAATCGAATATTACTATGATGTAAATGTTAAAAAATTAAATTTGTGTTATATTATAACTATATAATATAAATCAAAAATTGTTAGCCCTGACAATAACCATTAGATTTTTCTAATAGTTTTACTTAATATGTTTTAGGGTAAAAAACTATGCGGTCCCGAGTAATACCACGAATAATTTTCCGGTCCCTGAGTTTCTATTATTAGTTTTACCAGTCCCCAACAGATTTAAAATTCACCACCGTTAATCCTTCTGTTAAATTAAGCTAACAGAAATATTAAAATGTCATTTTTGCCCCTGTCACGTGTGTATTAAAGAGGGACTGGTAAATTAAGCAAAAAAGATTAGAGGGACCAGTAAATTATTTATTTGTTAATTCGTTAGATTAATTTAACGGAGGGATTAACGGTGGTGAATTTTTAATCTGTGGGGGACCGGTAAAACTAATATTAGAAACTCGGGTACCGAAAAATTCTTCATGGTATTACTCGGGGATCGCATAACTTTTTACCCCATGTTTTATTATTGATAATTCTCATGATTAACAATTATCTTAAACGACAAGTTTTCCAATAGTTTTACTTAATATGTCAATTATAGGGATTTTTACATAAATGTAACGTCCAAATGATAAAATTCATTTTTAACACATTTGAAACTTAATTAAGGGTCTGTTTGGGATTGCTGTTGAAAACTGCTTTTACTGTTAGAAAAAATGCTGTTTCTAAAATTGTTGTTAGAAAAATCAAACAACCGTTTGGTAACGTATTATACAAAAATTACTGTTAATTATAAAAATATATTAAAAATTATGATAAAAACTACTATTTCAAATTATTTAAATGCTAATAATACAAATTAGAAAGAAAATATTAAAATTAATTTTTTTAATTTTTTAAATAAAATTTATTTTTATTTTAGAAATAATAATTAATATTTTAAATTAATTTTTTTTATCATAAAATCATATATTAAAATATATTAAATTTTATAAAAATTAAATTAGAATTGAAAAAAAATATTTTGTTAAGAAAATGAAGAATTACGATTAAAAGCAGTTTTCTGCTTTTTGAAAAAGCATCAAATTGTAGATTTTCCGAAAAGCAACTTTTTAGCTAAAAGCACTTTAAACCAAACACCCAAAACTGTTTTTGATAGTCAAAAGCTGTTGTAACTTTTGGAAAAATCAATACCAAACGCACCTTAAAGTGGTTAATAGCAGTGTTATCAGAATTGGACTGGTGATCGAACCTTAAAAGGAACTAGGTCGTTGATTTATGGGTCGAACCGGTGGTTTACTAGTCGAACCGGTAATTTAAAAATAATATAAATAAATAAATATAAATATAAAAAATTATTTAATTTTTAAATTATTGATTTTTTTCAATTTTTAAAGCCGGTCCAGTTCACTGGTCGGCTCGCCAGTTTTTACCAGTTTAATGCTGATTTGCTTGCAGACCGATTTGAATGATAATTTGAGACTGGACCAGTGACCAGTTTATCAATTTGACCGATCAGTTCGATCCGATTTTAATAACATTGGTTAATAGTATTAGTGGGTGTATTTTTTAAAAAAAATTAAAAGTTTAATTTTAAAAAGTGATAGATTAAAAAATGAATTATAAAAATGTATAGTATAATCAAAGTGTTGGTGTTGATGTAATTAACCCTTAATTATAAGCTAAAACAGTCTTTGATTGGAAAACTTTTAATAACAACAACCATATACATATAATAGTGATTTAAACCAAAATTTAGTGCATTTCTAGAAATCTAATTAGAGCTATTATTTTTTCACATGATTATAAACATGCGACTATGAGACAATATAAATGACGTAAATTTACTTTTAATAAATTTTATGTCCTGAATAATAATATTTGATAAAAATAGTCCAAAACAATTATGACACAAAAATTACATAAATTCAGTTTTGTTGAACATTTACTATTTCACTAAATTACATAAATTTACAAAAATTTAACAATTTTTAATCCAAAAAGCCACATAATCTATATATTAAGAAAACTATTAACATTGACCATTAATACTTGACACATGTCATCTAACTAAGCTACTTAACATTAATTACCTTGATATGTCAATTTGTGGTATTTTTCATTAAAATAGAATATTATTCATTAAATGTAATTAATGTGATAATATTAATATAAATTTAACTTTTAATTTAAATTAGAAAATAAATATGATAATAATAAATAAAAAATAATTCTAATAGTATCTGAAATATTACATATACTGATAAAAAAATTTATTTTATAAATAATAATAATATATTTTTAAAATAGAAATGAGACCATACTTAATTAGATATTATTAATAATACATATTTGAGATAAATGAATACTGTAATTAATATGATGGAATCTAATTAGTTAAATATTTTATAAGAAAAATATATTATAAATTATATTTTTTCAATTAGTATAATTGTAATATACGACAACCCGCTGCATCGCACGGATCAAATTGCTAGTTTATCATTAAAATTCTTATGGTCAATGGAAAAACCAAGCTTATACAACCCAGTTGAAGTCACCCATCCTTAATTATAAACATATATATATATATATATATATATATATATGATGGTAGTAAAAGTTGATGAACGAATTCGAAAATAATCATAGACTAAATTGATCATTGGCTTAAAGCAATCAAATTAATCATTTGACTTCATGCATACATATCCCAAGTGGCCAAGTTAGTGTTAACAATACAAATAAGGTTGTTTTGACATACGTAATTAGAACCTCTACCATATGTTTATTCTCATCCAAACTTGACCAAATCAAATTGATCATGCATACCCTTTTGTAGCGGCGGCGATTCGGGTCCGCAGGTCGTAATAGTGTTTTTTATCAAGTATTATTATTTATGATATAAACATTATAAAAATTGAATTTGTGTTATTCATATCGTGTCTAATCATATACTCATTAATCATGTTATCGGATTATAAATTGTCAGCGCTATACTTTTGTTGAACAACACTTGTGTTGTATCCATGAGGTAGAGCAAATCAAATAAAAAATGGCTTTCAGAAATTGGATTAAATGGTAAGAGGTGGATAATGTTTAAAACATGTTTTAATCATTTTAGAGAATTAATTAAATCATTGACTCGAGAATTTGAATGGCTAACATTAGCAAAAGGGTTTGTGACTTCAATTTCATT
>CANYCX011367732.1:0-12624 GCA_948193385.1 Breynia disticha f. nivosa | reverse complement strand
ATGGAAGTATAAATACTGAGTATTTATGATGCCAGAAAGGTTCAATAAAGTGCTAGCAATAATGTATACATATGACATGGATTTGGCCTTAAACAGAATCAATTTTATGCAAACCAGAACTGCAGCACACCCTGTGCTCTTCTGGCACGACCTGGTGCCATCTGGGAAATTCTGTATGAGCACGCCTTCGTGCTCAGATAGCACGACCTTGTGCTGGTTTGGTTTTTTCCCTGCACATCATTTTAAAAGTTGATTTTTGATATGGAATGAATAAGATTGATGTCCTATTGCATAATATACTTAAATAACGTAAAAATACTTACTGAGTATGTTAAATACTTACCCCTGCGTGTTTGTTTAAATGATGTGTAGATCGTAGGTAGCTGCCTTTGGACAGATACTGCTGTGATTAAAGGTTTACGAGCGATCTATGTCAGAGGCCCGGCTCCAGAGTTCATTTTTGGTTTTTGATTTGTGCATATTTCGTACATACATGTATATATACGTAAATTGTGTTTGGTTTGATTTTCAAACTATAACAGCTTCCGCTTGTGTTTTTATTTTGGATTTTAAAATGTTTTGGGCTGAGTATAAATAAAAGCGTATATATATGTTTTCTCTCTCCTCCTTTTTTATTATTATTTAATCATTTTTATTAATTATATCGGAAAAATGGGGTACATGGTTTTAAAATTTGAGTTCCACATATTAGCTTTAAAATACTTTGAAAAAGCACAAATTTGATAAAATAAGTACAAATTTGATCAACTGAACAAATTTTAAAATTGAAAACATAAATTAGTTCAAAAAAGATCAATAAAGTACAATTCAGTTCAAAATAAAACAAAAAACAACCTACATTTGTTCAAATCAATCGTTTAACTGAATCTGAACAAAACAGCAAAAGAATACACATATTACTTCATAAACAACAACAAAATCTCCAAAAAAGAGTACAACAAAAAATTCAACAAAGTTTAAACAAACAAAACAACACACAAATTACAATGAAGAAACCAAAATTACAAATATAACAATCAAAAACCTAATTGAATCTTAAAACAAGTCGAAAAAACTAAAACATGCTAAAAGATTGAATCTTAAAACCTAATTAAATCAAAAACCTAATTGAATCAAAAACCTAATTAAATCTTAAAAGACATTGAAAACAAAGAGAAAAATAAAAAAAAAGATTAACAATAAAGAAAATACCTCTTTTAGATCATCTTCGAAGGAGGAGATAGATGTGGAGAATCTTGAGGTTGATGTTGATGACATGATAGTTAACAGAGAGGTGGATTGTTGAGATTGAAGATTGTTGGCATGGAAGGAGAGAAAGAAAGAAGACAGGGTGAAAGTAGAGAGGAAGAGAAAAGACGTGAATGAGGGTTAAAAAAATTATGTGTAAACTACCACAAATACTCTTTTTATATTATAAAACATTTAATTAGGCATAAATCTAATAAATAAAACCTTAAGTGGGTATTTTTACAAAAGAAACATACAACATATGTATTTTATTAAAACAAAATTAAAAGAGGATATTTTTTTTAAAATGCACAAACTAAAAGAGTTACTTCACATAATTAATTCTTCAGACAATTATACAAAATAATATGTTTTGAGTTTGAAATGATATGAATGTTTTGTTTATTTTTGTTGATTGTTTTATTGACAAAATTTTAATTCACAATTATATGAATGTCAGATTTTATGTTCTAAACTCAAATATATTCATTTCTGTAATCTTTATAATTGTGTGAATCAGCAGTATCAGGTCGGCTTTAAATGGGCCAACATTTTGCCAGCCTTAGTGAGTTGGGCTGAAAAGGAAGCGTTAATTCAATCTGCAAACTCCCGGCGCATGCAAATTTCACTCACAAACTCCGAGCGAAGGAAAAAAGAAGGTAGAGAAAATGCCGGTAATGGAAAAGCTGAAGATCTTCGTAGTCCAAGAGCCTGTTGTTGCGGCTTCTTGTCTCATCGCTGGTTTTGGTATAAACTATTCTTCTATCTTTCATTTTTACTTTGCAAATCGATACCGTTTTCGATATTTTTGTCTTTTCTTTTTATGCTAGCATAGTTGAAGATGCTTATGGAATTAGATTTAGGTTATTTTGGTTATCATAATTCAATGCACTAAGCTGATTACATATTGAATTTTTTTTTTCTTGAAGCAGAATTTGGTTTGTTTATTCTTAGTTTTAGCACACATAATTGAAGCGTGTTTAGTTGGGCAAAGTTTAAATTTTTGTAATGAGTACTCCAATCCAATAGTGATTCTTTTGATGGATGTTATCTGGACGTAGTGAGATTTGTATGGATGTTATGCTTTTGAACCATGTTCATTTGTAAACATTTTGTTTTGGAAAAGTAAAAATTTTGAATTTTTTGACCTTAAAAATGAGGCAGTTGATTAGAAGAATCAGTCCTCAAGATAGTTGTCCATGATTTGGTGGATTTTGTCTAAAATTAAGTTTATAGAATTTGATTACCATGAAACAGTGTTTCTTGATGAATTGAGGAGTCGGTAGTTCTGGCTTATGGCTGTGATGACTCTTAATGGGATTTCGGGAAGGTGTAAACTCGAGATTTTAGTCTTATAACTCAAAAGCATCTAGATAATATAATCATTGAAGGGTCGAAATGGCAGTCAACTTGAGTTCTGTGACAAGGAAAGAGTAGTCACTTCTACATTACTTGAGAATAACCGTGTTATCATGCACCATTAGGCACTTTCTTGGCTCTTTCTTTTGGTTCCTTCTCAGCAGTTTGGATTCTGGATTGTTCTGCTAGTATTATGTGCGGGAAAATTACTTGAATTTATTGGTTTTCATTATTGTGCTTTTATGTTTTAGGTCTATTTCTTCCGGCTGTTGTAAGGCCCATTCTTGATTCCTTTGAATCAGGCAAGGAAGTCCGCCCACCTCCCTTAAGTGACGTGAGTATTTATCAAAGCACAATTTTGCATCTCTTGTTGTTATAATTTGAAACCCTTGGATAATGCCATGATTGAT
The DNA here is from genome assembly GCA_948193385.1 of Breynia disticha f. nivosa. Classification (NCBI taxonomy): domain Eukaryota; kingdom Viridiplantae; phylum Streptophyta; class Magnoliopsida; order Malpighiales; family Phyllanthaceae; genus Breynia; species Breynia disticha. Next base: position 9,607 of record CANYCX011367732.1, on the reverse strand, counting down.
GATGTTCTTTGGGATTTGTGTTGATATTAGCTTTGAATGCTAGTCTTGTTTTCTCTCATTAATTCAATAGCCCTAAGTTAGATCCGTTTTTGTCACTTTTTTTTAGTTAAAGTTTGTTTGCTTGTTAACCTACCCACTTAAGCGGTAAGGCTGACTAGGTAGTGGTGCTTAGTTTCGCCTTTACCATAGAGAGAAAGAGAGAAAGTAAGCTGAGACTGACTGCGAATGTATGGAATTGCTATAACGTTTTATATGATAACTTCAATTCTTTTGTTGTTTTGTTATTGACCTTGCATATCTGCAGGTTGTTGCTGGTGTGACGGGAAAAAAGCAGTGATGAAATGAATTATTTCGCACTTCCTGGCCTTTCCTTTTTGTTCTTGCTTTTTTCACCTTTCTCCTGGGCGGAATGAAATAAGCATCTCTTTTTAAGATATGAACATGAAGAGGTAGAGAACAATATTTGTTATGCATAATCATGTTAATGTGATTTGTTATGTCAATTTGGAACCATATTGACTGATTCTTCATTCAAATATTCACATTCACTCTTCAAGTCAAGTTCAACTTGGAATTTTTTCCTACTTGGATGAACGGTATCAATTCTTGTGGTGATTATTGATCATAAGATATCTTGTTACAGTAACAAATTGACCCTTGGTTTCTAGAATTCTCAAGTTTCATGATGATACTGGGTTGGAATTCAGCTATTATATTGTAGTAGGTATGAGTTAAATGACTTGACAGCGATGAAATTCACTTGGTTGAGATTGTTTGAGAAAAATACAACCACATTCATGCAGAAAATAGGCCAACCCAATAAGGTAAGAGAAGAGAGAAGGGAAAAAATTTTGTATGGTTGAATCTACTCAATTGTATGCTCATGGTTGTATTAGCTTTGGTCCAATTCTAACACAACTTTCCATTTCCACGCACAAGCTGCTGCTTGCTGCACAATTTAGTGTCCAGCATCGTCTGTCTATGCTGCTCCTACAAAATTTGTTGAATCAGAATGTATCCTAAGCCCTTTTCATATCCAATTTCAGGATCCATCATTACATCACCACTGAAAGGAAAGGCATTCTTTGTAAATACTTATCCTAATCCCTTTTCATATCCAATTTTAAGTCTCATAAAAGTGCATTTTAATTGTTTCAAAATAAGTGCCACAAACTCATTTTTCACAAAAATATTATTAAAATGCTCTCATATGTTAATAATGTAAATTCATATTTTTAATAAATAATTGTTTATATGACCAATCACATTTTTTGTATAATTCAAATCCAAAGATAGATTTGTAAAAATTGTTGTATTAAATGGGATTTCTTAAAACATATAAAAGACAAAATTGTCACTTAAAATGAAACGAAAGAGCATAAAATTTCAACTTTGATTAAGATGCAATTGCAAGCCTCATTTTCCTTGTACCATTTTTCAATAATTGGAATCAGAAACTGTAAATATTTCACACACAAATTGATCAAATTAAACCATCACTATTTAAGCAATAAACAAAACAGAAATAAAGTTACAATTATTTCCCCAATTAAATTTCAGTACCAAATTCTTAACCTTTTTTTGGCTGCTGAATTAAAAATACTCAACAATCATTAACACTGTGTGCATGCAAACACGAAAATAATCAAAATTTATACAAAACTGGTCAACATGGAAGTAAAAGAAGAAGAAAACATTGGTTACATCTTAGCTGCTTAGTCTCTTCTTATGGCTTTCCTTGAAATCTGGATTGTCTCTGAGACCAAGTTTGGAGATGACAAAGCAGTATGATTCCCAGTCGGTTCTTCGTAGATACTTCAACAACTTCTTTCTTCTCTGTACCATTTCTTGAAGCCCTTTTTGAGAATGCTTATCCTGGCCCAAACAACCATATATATCAATCACAAAAACAAATAACGAATAAATAAAATTATACCATCTACGGTATAGAGTACGAAAAACTATAAATTAACAAAAACCAAACAAAAACTATTCATATTTAACGAGCTTATAAATACAAACATATTAAACTGCAGGAACTCATTCAATAGGACAAATAGAACATTCAGTTTTACCTTTTTGTGCAGAACTGCAGATAGATGCTTGATCTTAGTTGTAAGTTGTGCCACTACGAAACAGGTAGAGGGAACGTTAGCTAAAAATAAATATCAAAGTTTGAGCTGCTCCAAGATAGATCACAATCATAAATAGCAATTTCACATTGCATATCCTAACCAGAATACTTGCAGAAGTTGACAAACCTAGTGCGTTACAACAAATGAAGTTTAACAAACTATCCATTTGTTTCAGATAATTGTTAGCAGCAGCGTCTTCTTCACAGCGTTTAAGTTGCAATGAATTAATCTTACCCAGACGGGGAGTCTCATATTCAGTTGTTCTCAGTCCCATTCTCCTAAACAATTTCATGCAGCTACTTGTTAATATCTTTGGCAATACAATTCTGCAGGTAAGAATACCCCAACATAAAGGCTACATGTTATACACTGTCCAATTTTCATATACAGAAGTTTCCCTTCTATGAATGAGTTTGAACTTCAAACCCCACCACCACAACCACCCACCCCCTCGCCGAACAGCTAGCTTAACTGGCCAGCCTCAACATGCACACTGACAACCACTGAACTAACAGTAAAAAAAAATGCTATCTTTCAACCTGCTTAGCATTTTTTTTCCTTCACAATCGAGCAAAGACTGACCATGAATCAATAACAATTTTAGTGCGTGAACACACTTTACTTTCCAGCATAACAATGAAACACAAGAAAAGTTTACTAAGCACACACTTTACTTTTCAGTATAACAATGAATCGAAAGAAAAGTTTACTAAGCATTCGCAAAAAAGCATATACAAGCATCCAATAAGAAAATTATCCTACTAAATGTTTAAGCACCATGCTAATAGAACATCACCAACATTGTCACCATTTTTCTTTCTGCTAGTCCTAGTCTCCAAAGCATTTTCCAATTATGCTTGTAAAACCAATTTCAGGAGATAAAAAAATATACGCAACTTGATTGATGTCACTAGCAGCAGAATAATATCACTAAGCCACATCTTGAGCGTCTAATATAATACCCACACGCATAAATTTCCATAACAAATCTGACCAGAGCTTCACCCCAATTCAATCATAACCAACCACACTCAAGTTTGCCAAGCATTTTCATTCCTCATCCAAGATGCAAAGCTTACACAATCTTTATTAGAATGGAAATGCAAGGAACTTCCAACTGCAAAACGAGGCAACTTCTATACTACTCAACACATCTAAAACTGCAGCGCTCAACCTCTACACATAATTGCACGTTCAAATCATATTCCCAGACAGACGGGTGTATTATCTTCAATTTCACCACATAAAAACATCTTTAGGGAAATAATTAATTGTTCATAAAAAATTTGGATATTTCTAAAGCTAGAAGTAGAAAGAAATAGCTTGTGCAGAACAGATAACCATTGGAAATCTCTAGTTGTGTTAAACCAACAATTATTGATATTTGATATGAGAAAACAATCAATGGAAGAAAAGGGAAGTCTCGTACCTTGAACACGTGCAGATCCGCAATCTGATTCTGAAATTTTGAATTCATCTCTAACTTTTGCAAGCTCTATTTTCATTTTCTCTCCTGCAGACAGATTGTCTGGATGAAAATACTGCATAAACCAAAATCAAGAAGTCAAAATGGCAAGTCCTCTTTGTCCAAGTGCTTGTAGCTTCCATTTCCCCAAACAAAATAGCAATGCAAACTACAAACAAGGCAAACACACTTACCTTCTCAAGTAAATGCTCCTTTGGAGGTTCCTGAGTAACACTCATAGATGGGTGTAGCTTACCCATCAAAAGCAGATTTTGATCTGGAACAATAAATCTAATCAGCAACTGAAGGCGAATAAACTAAAAGCTTAACACAATTAAATAAGAAAGATACGAACAAATATTAGTATCTTGAAACTTAGGAGATCTCTATATATAAAATTCAGAAAGCAGAGAAGGGAAACTCTCATCCCAAAATAAAATCAAACGGCAATAATTAATTTAACCACTAACACCCTCGTGTTCGACATTTCGTTTTACTCCCCAAAGCTAAAAAAAATTATCAAGTAAAACGAAACCCACAAAAGAGTTTAAGCCTTTGAACACTGACATGAAGTTTTCCTTGCATTCTCTTCTTCCTGATACTTCAACTCGGCAAAAGAGTCCCGTATTATCGCCGTGTTCACTCCGGCAACTGTAGACTGATTATTCTGATCCAATTCCCTCAACTTCTTCAGCCTCTCATTCAACTCCTGCAGCGAAAACCAACTCTTTTCGCCAGTTTTCTCCGCGGGTCTCAAGCTTCGCAATTTCTCTCCTAAGTCCTTATTATTATAGTGTCGATAGAACGCGGTATGCGCACTCGCTTTATCATCCTTATTCATTTCCTTCCCCAATATCGAGGCGGGAAATCCTTGATTCCCACCAATCACATTACTACTGCTCCCACCAACATTTCCAATTCCGCCTCGCAAAACATTTCGTTCTACAGGATTTTTGCGATCCAATTTCTTCAAACTCTCTCTAATACTATCGAATGAAATTGAATTGGGTTTGGTGCGAGTAGGTGGAGAAGTTCCGTTTACGGGTTTGGAAGTCCCATTTCGGTGGATAATATCCTCAAACGAAAAGGGTTGTCGTTGTTGTGAAGAATCGGGGGGTTGGTTTTCTGGTTTCCGATATTGGGCAAGATTTAATTTTAGAGTTCGGAGATAAGTCGTTTGTTCAAGGTTTGGATCGGTTTGTGTATTATCTTGTTGTGGAGTAGAATGGTCATTCGAGGAGGAGGAGAAGTGGTGGTGGAGGGGAGGGTAATTGGAAAGAAAACGGTGTCGGGGTGGGCGGAAAGAGAGAGCCATGGATGGAGTGTAGCGTAGAAGGGAATGTGTTGCGAGGGTTTTGTGTGGGGGACACTACACTACATTTTAGGGTTTTTCATTCATTTCCTCAATATCATTACATATCGAATTTATATTAGATCTATTAATATGATTAGATTAAATTCAAATTTGACGCATAGATGCCAAAGAGATTATCTTCCATCCATCTTCAATCCTCCAACAGGACCTTCACTTAACCACATTTTTTCGAGAAGTAAATGAAGGAGCCAACTGACTCGTAAAGTAGGCTAGTGATTCGCTAGTAGAATCAAATGACTTGCCGTTTCCATTTCTCCAAACCGATTCTTTGAGCAGGAACTGCTAAGATATAACTCATGACACTTTAAGAAATATAATACACCACCACCCGCCTTCCACTTATGTAAGTGGTCAATATATTGGGGTGTACAAAATAACTCATGGTTCATATCAAAAAAAACTCAAATTTGACCATTTAATAAGTGGATTAAAAAGTAAAACTCAAATTCGACTAGTTTAATAAACAGGTTGATATGTTGACCAATTTAATTGATACAATTATATAAAACAAACAATTTTTTACTCGAAAACGCAATTAAAGAGTCCACAATTAGACAAAAAAAATAACACAAATTCATCTTTTTAGTGTTATGTCATAAGTAATGATATTTTATAAAAAAAATTCACTAACACGATTAATCGATTTAATTGATGCAAATTATCCTATTTATTTATAAACCAAAAATTACTCTCTTTTTGACATTTTTCTGTCAACTAATATCAATTTTTTGTCAATCAACTAATTTCATGATCGATACACAATTGATGGATTCAAAAAAAATTAGATTGAGGTCTCAAAAATTTGTTTCTGCGTATCAATAAATTTACTTATGAATAATTTCATGATTTTTAAGGTTGAAGAATGATTTTTGTTGGTTCAAAATGTAATCTAAGGTTCAATAATTTAGAAGATAATGAATAAGCAGGCAATTATTTTATTAAAAAAATATTTAAACTATGTAACTTGAACGTCACTATTAGGTAGTTTTTTTTAAAGATTTTGTTGACTTTTGAAATACTTGAAAAATATTTTTAAAACACATTACAATTTTATCTTAAATATTATTCAAAATTTCTCATTATTATCTTACAAATATTAATTTGACAAACACTCTTGTATTAGTTATAACAGTTTGTCATAATATATATTTTGGGCTTATTATATGAATATCATCTTTTTAATTATGGTATATAATTTTATCATTTATTTTAATTTTCATATTTAGAAAAAATCACTAATATTATTAATTGCAAAATTAATTTTTAAATTCATACAGATAAATTTTATTTATGAAGTTTTTTTTATAAGGAGAAACCAAAAGCTAAACTACACAATTACAAATCGCGGCTAAATTTCTCAATGAACTTAGGACTTGTTTGGTATGAAAGAAGAAGGGGAAGGGAAATGAGTTATAGGAAAGGTGAATTCTCTAGTCTTGTTTGGTTGATATTTTCATGTTAAGCTCCTTAGCAATTAAGAAAGACACTTCTCTCAAATAAGGAAAGAAAGATAACACTGGTAGGGTAATAATTTTTCTTATCCTATTTAAGGGAAGTCACTTCCCAAGTAAACAAGTTCTTGGAAATTTGTTTAAATATACCAAACAAGGGCTAAGCTTTATTTAGATTTGACACAAATTTCTAAGCTAGAAGCCAAACAGTCACTGATATTATTATATCCATCCGAATGTTATAAGATAATGCATTCCTTTTGGAAGTAAAAGTCATTTCTTTGCTTAATGTGTGTGCGTCTGCCACGTGATTGCTTCACCTCCATATTTTGAAGGACAATTAAACAAAATTACCACTTAATGTTTACATATTGAGAAAATAATCAATAAAGTTATTAATTAAAAAGATGACAATTCAAACATTCTATATTTAAAAAATAGTCAAATCCAAAACTAACTCATTCCCCCAACTAATCTAATGTATTCCCAGAATTATGGCTTCTCAAATATCTCTCAAAATCAATTTCCTAAATCTAAGCAAATTATAATAACAGAAAATCATTCTTCCAAAATCAGCATCTATTCAACACAAACTTTCAAATTCATAAATCAAAACCCACGAAAATTGGTATTTTTTGGCAAAATAGAAGAAAATCGATTGTCTATCATGTTTGGAGAAATCAAACAATATGCTTCTACCCAGGTATGAAATCATTCTTATTAATTATAGTTTTATATCAATTTTCTATCAAAATTTCATAATCACACTATTTTTTGAACTCTTTAAATCGAGATTAAATCTTAATGTATTTGTTTTTCAAAGTTCACAAAGGTTCACATGATCAAGTTCACATAAAAAAATATATATGCATTTGAGCACACGTTCTAAGATTTACAGAGGTTCACATGATCAAGTTCACAAAATATATACTCAATCACTTCACACACGTTATAAGGTTCACATAGGTTCACCTACTCAAGTTTACAAAACATATTATCAACTTTAAACACATGTTCTAAGGTTCACAGATAGGGGTGGCAATTCGGGTTGGCGGGTCATAATCGTGTAAGTGATTTTTTCTATTAAATATCACTATTTATGACCTAAAAACTACAAAAATGAAATTGGTGTCATTCGTGTTGTGTCTAATCGTGTACTCATTAATCGTGTTATCGTGTCAGAAATTGTCAGTCCTATTCACATATGTTCACATAATCAAGTTGAAAAAAAATACTCTTTAAAGCACACGTTTTAAAGTTCATAGAGGTTCACATGATCAAGTTTTAAAAAATATACTCAATTTGAATACACATTTAAAGTTTACAGAAGTTCACAAGATCACGTTCACAAAAAATATACTCAATCACATCACAAACATTATAAAATTCACAAAGGTTCACATGATCGTGTTCTCAAAAAAATAAACACAATTTGAGCACATGTTCTAAGGTTCACAAATGTTCACGTGATTAAGTTCACAAAAAACATAAATCACATCTCAAACGTTCTGAGGTTCACAGAGATTCGCATGATGATATTGGCTAAAACTTCAATATCAAAATTTAAAAATGTCATTTTTATAATATAAATTATATAATGGTTATATTTATAATTAATCAAAGTCAGATGCTATTTTCACAATAAAAAACTTCAAAAGTCGCACTGGGCATAATTACCTCATATTTTGGGGTTTATAACATATTTACAACATTATAGTTTGAGTTTTGCAAAAATGCACTCATCTCAAACTTATTTTAAAAATGCCCACTTTTTTATCATGATTGGTTTAATACCCAGATTTGTTATTAAGGACAAAATGGAAAAGTCAAAAAAGAATCTAATCTCTTATTTCTCTCATTAAGTCCAAAAAAGTTCAAATAAGTTCACGATTTTGAATAGTTCACTTGATTTTTTTTTATTCATTTTAATTTGTTTTTATATTATTTATTAAAAATCATGCAATTTAGTCTATATTAGTCAATTGTAAATAAAATGATCAACAATGTTCATCTGTCTTTAAAAAAAACTTATTTAAAGACATGATCTTTTAAGAAATATTAAAATTAGAACAATTATGTCCAATTTTGATCAATCATGTTCAACCAACCTCATTTTCTGCATAATATGTCCAAAAAAAGTTCTTTTATCGAGAACATATATTCAACATCCTGAATAATGTCCAAACAAGTACAAATTTCACCAATTAAATAAACAAAAAGAAACAATGGTTGAAGTTAGTTGAACAAAATTCGAAGTATACACAGACTAGTTCAAAAAAGTTCAAACAAGTACAAATTTGATCAGCTAAAACAAATTTTCAAATTAAAGAACAGACTAGTTCTAAAAAATATTCAAAAAGATACAATTCTGATCAATTTAACCAAACTCTAAATTAAAACATAGATTAGTTCAAAAAAATAACATAGCACAATTTAAGCAATCACACGACAATTTAGTTCAAAAAAACAAACAAGTTGTGTATTATTCAAATAAGTACAACATTGATCATTTAAACTGAGTCTGAAGCAAACAGATCACAGAATATACATATTGCTTCAGAATGACAACAGAAACTCTGAAAAACCTAAAAAACAAAACAAAAAGAAAAATACGGGGGAGGCAAAGGAGACTGGTAAGCTCCTCCGCCACCAATAGGCCGAAAACGTCCACCCCCACCTCCAACCGATCCAAATTCACCACCGCGAGGCGAACTTTTGAAAGGCATGTGATCTACTCCACCACGGCCACAGAAATTTCCAAGACTACGACGACTATGATTATAACTTTCGTTATTTTTTGAACCGTTATCAAAAAATCGAGACAATTAGGATTTATATTATTAAAAAAAAGAAAAAAACTAACATATGAGGTGAAGGATGGAAGCTCCTGCTGTGGGTGGGCGGAGGCGACTGGTGGGAGGCTATCTGCGTGTTTGAATTATCTTGTGTGTTTGAATTATGATTTGAAAAGTATATCTGTAACGAGGAATTTGCTGGAAACAAGGAGTTTTAATTTTTAAAAGATATTTTATTACCTCTTTAATTGTAAACTTCCCAAAATAACCTTTACAACTATTTAAAAAGTCAATTGGGTATAATTATAAAAAGTCAAACTCTAAATAGGCATTTTTACAAAACAAACTTATAATAAATGCATTTATATAAAACAAAATTAATTAAA
>CANYCX011367502.1:0-11827 GCA_948193385.1 Breynia disticha f. nivosa | reverse complement strand
ATAACGTACGTTATTCTTGCCTTTAACATACGTTATTCATAAGTTGGCAAGCATAACGTACGTTATTCACCTGTTTTTTGTCTACTTTCCATTTTTGACTCTCTTTCAATCATGGACTTATATATTTCCATATACACTTTCTTCCCACTTCAATTAAACATTATTCTAACATTAAATAGATATTTTTTAGGGCTTACATAAGTAGAGGTCCATAGGCATCTGCTATAGTCTATCATGAATGTTGAAATATGAATAAGGATGGATGTCACATATACACATTCTTTAAGCGTTGCAAATCACAGTTGATGAATATATTTTCATGATTAAATAAAGTTCCATAAGTTGACAGAAGCTTTAAAAGACAGATTGTAATTGATTAAACTATAGAATCAAAGTATATTACAACAAGACTGATTGTAGAGACATTTTTGGACAAATAAATTTATTTATCTGGTTTAGGAATGATCTCAATCATCCTAATTTTATTGGAAATTTTTTGTAGCAATGACGACATCAATGCACAGGTTAAGGAGTCTCATCACATCCTAAGTCCAAACATGTATGTAGGAATGTTAGGTTGCATTTCTTGCATTTATTTTGTTCCCTTTAGCTATTATTTCTGCATACATTGCATGTTTTATTATTTGATTCACTTGCATTATATGTTCTTTGTCATAGGTCTTATTTGATTATCAAAGTTGAGTGTTTTGGCTTGAAATTGGGATGTGGAAGCTTGAAGAATAGCTATTGTTGCTGTTGCAGACTAGAAAAACTATGCGTGGTGGTCTTGCAGAATGCATTGTTGTTTTGAAGAACGCACGGTTGCTATGACCAAGCGTAGTCTTGCCTCTACCACATGTAATATACTGACTGCAGCTGGAACAAAAAAAATAAATTCTTTAGGGTTAGAGAGTTAGTTTTAGATCATTTAATAATTTTTAGGAGGATTCAGAAAGGATATTACGAGCTGTCATCTCTGTTTTTTGTCAACTATTATTACTGTCAATATGTTTTCTACCATGAGTAGCTAAGTTTTTATTCTAGCTTCGGTAGTTTGAAGTCTTACTTTGGTATTTTTCATGACATTTTGAATATATCCTTATTAATAATATTAATGCATTCATTTCATTCCTTTGTTGATTCTATGTTATTGATTTAGCATGGCAGTTAGATTAGTTAACATAGCAGTAATCTGTCAGATAGTGTGTAGTCGTTGTATTGTGTATTTTAATACAAGTGATAAGTTAATGGTATGCCATTAATGGATTGAAATAATCTTACTTAAATGAATTATGGGTATCCAAATTTTTTGGTTTAGGCACGGTCTTTATAGTTTTTAATGCGATTGATGAATTAAATCTTTTAGGTTGTCCTAGAGATTATTTGTTTAACAAGAGAAGTAATTTCTAAGGGTGCCCTGGAATTAATGACGAATTAAGTAAAGATTGGTTATCTGGCATTTTTCGATAACTATAACTTGTCTATAATAATGTCGTAAACATCTTTTGTTTTCTATAATTGAATTGCCAGATAAGATGGATAATTATTGGAATTAGATCTTGGTTTATATTGGTTTTTAATTACTATTATTTCATTCTTTCTAAGAATTTATTTATTACTGTTGATTTATTTCACTTGATTATTTTTTTTTGAGTTTTTTACAGTTGAACAGGACTTAACCAATCCCTATGGATTCGACCCTACTCGCTATTGACTACGAGCTTTTGAGTAGGAATTAGTTTGACACCCATCAAGGAAATAACACTAAAGAGTGACAACTTTAAGATTAAGCAAGATTATTAATAAAGACAATGTATCTGACTATTGACATTGTTAGTGTGAGCCTTAAGTCCAATGCAATTGTCTTACACAAACTTGCTTATCATAATGAAATAATGATAAAGATAGAGATAAGGCAACACATTCTACCTATATAAATTCTTGTTCATTTATAAAATGATCCAAGATGTTAGTCATGTTTAATTATCAGTCTAAGGCACTTGATAGTCATTCATGTGAATGTTTAAGGATAACATCTAAACATCCTTAGTTGATCATTGACAATGGGAATTGCAATGAACCAAAATTAGTTTGTGTTTCAACAAGATGAGCATAGAAAGCATGAACACATTATAGACGATGTATTGGATTAATCAGCTTAAATGAAAATTTTACATGGTAAGAAAAAAGTCATAACATTTTCATAGTGGTGCTTATATTTGAATCCTTAGACCAAAAGTCTTTATTTGACTTAGGAGGATTTTGATATGCTTTGATATATGCCAATCATGACATGAAATTAGGTTTAAAATATGGATATGATTATGAATATCATATTCCATGTTGTTGCGCCATAAATGAATTGAAGGAATTACCACTCTAATAAGAAAGATGATATCACTAGCCACTTGATATGTGAACTAAGTAGTGTTTGTCCATACCCAGATTGATCGATGGTTCAAGTTAATAATCTATTTATTTTATTGTCACAAATAAGGTCAAGAATGTGTCAGTACAAAATGATGATAACTTTCCCAATGTCTTATAATGTCATGATATCAAAGTGCAAATGATCATATAGGACAGCTAGGCGAAAATTCAGTAGTTGTTGAATTCTATTTACATGGGTTATTATTTAGTCTATTAAAGGTAAATAATATGTATTGAACTTTCTAAGTCAATCCTGCGGACAAATGGGCCTATAGGATTGAACACAAAATTACTTAATAAAGATTAGGGCATTTTGAAAAGAAAAGATTTTTTAGAAAGTGCAGAATTTGAGCGTAAATATTTTACTAAGTTTAGTATGTAAATATTCAATAAAAAATAATTGGAGAATTTTCTTTATGATTTAATTATGAATTAAATGGATAGAAAATTTAATTAAGAAATTTTAATACAAAGAATTATCCGTGAAGTAATTAAATTAAGACATGGCTAATGTCATGTCTTAAATCAAGACAAAGAGAGAGAAAATAAGGAGGGTTATCCCAGGTTGAGACAAACTAATTAAACTTGTCAAAAATTAATGGAAGCACCCCTTTCTGTCTAATATTTTTGTCCTCATTTCTCCTAAAGTGTATGAAATTAATTTTGATAGGTCTTTTGGTTGAATTAGGTTTTCTTAATTCCTTACTTAGATTAAAACAAAATCATACAAGTTTCATTCAACCTCCCTAAAACCCTAACCTAATTAGACAAATTAAGGTTACACCAAAAAAACATAAAACTAGGGTTTTCTCAAGAATAGTGCATGGCCTCTCTTTCTCTCTTTTTTGCTAAATTATATGTCATTAAACACAAAAGAGTTCTTAATTCTGGTAGATTGAATCTAAGCCAAAAGGAAGAAAAAAACTAATCTTTTATTTTGTAGGTGTGTGTGTGAAGGTACAGAGGAGTCATTTAAGGGTAGTCCCGATTACTCTACCACACCCAATACACATTTATTATTAGGAAAAATAAGAGGTTTCCTCAATTATATGGTCATCAATTTTGTTGTCTATGCTAGCAAAATTTTTAATTCTCTACTTCTTGGTTAGCCTTAGGAATGAATAATTCCCAACAAACATAACAGTTGTCTTTATTCAACACGAGAGATATTTAGTATCTTTTGGATTTAGATTTAAACCTAATTAGGCATAGTTCTAGTAGGATATTGTTAGTAGTAGCCTTTACCCCAATCATTGTTTATAAAATATACTAAAAGTTGAGGCAATCCATTCAATATTTTGTTATATTTATGCATAAAGATCAATGGAATTCCTAGATTGTAAATCTCAATGCTCAAGCTGGTATATATGATGAATATATTTGTAGGATCTTTGAAGAAAAAGATTACATCGTAAATATCCTTAATCGGTCACTATTATAGGAATAGTCATTGAATTAAGACTAGTATGCTCTATCGTAGTGGCATTGGTCCTATAGAACACAAGGACATTGAGTATCAGTCAGAAGTAATAGATGCATGTCTAGGACATAATATTTGAATTACATCTGCCCAATGAGAACACTATATGGTTTTGAGTCATAAATGGTTACATGGCTCTGAGTTATAAGTGGTTCTCGTATGCAAGCCTTACATCGGAGTTCTTACTCCTAAAATCTCTACAAAACTCTAGATGGGTTGCTATGTACTTTAACATATGCCTAAAGTTCTTGTAACAGGATGACAAGTGTGGGTTTGATTGGGTATGTCATGATTTATATTAGAGAGCATAAGAGAAATAAACGATTATCCACTTTCAAGGAGAGATAAAATGTCACCAGCCACTTGATCAATGAATTGAGAAGTGTATGGTCATACCCAAATGAAATAATGTGTTTTATTATTTATTTTAGAGTTTAATGTGACTAAAATATCAAGAAAGGAATTAATTTATAAAATGATGGCTCGGTCCATGCTTTATATTAATTTTGACATTTGGGGTGAAGGACTATGTGAGATTGCACAAGGTCGCTAAATGCCAACTGCATTTTAATTCAAATTAGATTGTCAATATGACTTACAATGCATTTATGTCCTTTAGAAAATTTTATTTCCTAATTCCATTTTTGAATGGACTTACAGGATCACACATAAAGAATTGACTTAAGGTATTTACAGTATTTCTAAGGTCACAAATTTGGGCTAATTAATTAGGCAATTAGTGAGCCCATACGGATAATTAATATGGATACAATGAGGCTCACTAAAAGTGGCACACAAGGATTATGCTTTTTAATTAGAGCATTTTATTTGGAATAAATCAAATAACTAAGCAACATAATCATGGAGATAATTAGAGAGATTTTAGGAGTTTGATTTTGAAATCAAATCATGTCAAACTCCCCATAAAATGGCAACTGGCAAGAGAATAGAGCAGATTTTGTGAGACACAAAAAAACATAATTCTCTCATCCCTACTCTCATAAGTTGTCGCCCCTCTCCTCTTCCTCTCCCATCTCTCTAGTCGTCACCTTTAATACAAGAAAAGAGAGTTTTTTTCTCTTATTCTGTGTCTTGAATGTAAGCCTCTTTATGGAAAAGAAGAAAAGATTGTTGTTGTTCTGTTTTTTGATGGTGTGTCATATTATCCATCAAAGGACATAAGAAAAAGAGCTATCACTCTCCCCAATCATCAAAGCAATTCATATGTGTGAACATAGAGGTAGGCCATCCGTTGGTAGCCTATAGTTGGTACACGATCGTGCAAGGAGGCAGATTTTGGTGATTTCAATAGATTTTTGTTAAAGTGCGCTAAAAGAGGTAATCATACTAAACTTAGATTTTTTATCTATGTTTAATCCTCTGCATGATGTTCTTGGGATGAAATCAGTCTTGTATTGTTTTCTAAATTTTAGTGTGTTACATGTTGAACACATTAGCAAGCGTGTCTAGTTTCCACAATGGCATCAAAGCCTGATCATACAAGATTAATTGCTTATAAATGCCGTCAAATCAATTAGACATAAGAAAAAAAATGGTGCATTGTTAAAAAAACTATATTTTCAAAATAGTATATATAGTACATTTTATTATCTTTCATGGATGTATTTTCAATAAATATTACAAATTTCCTTTTCATTAAAAACGTAGGTTTCAAATGAAGCTTATTGCCCATTAGCTCTAATTGCTTTACAGACTATGCAGTTTTTATTCAAAGTGAAAAAAAAAGAGTACAGTTTAAGTCATCCCAATTTGAGTTACACAATCACAACCATTTCTAAAATTTAGATTTGATTAATGCTTTTGTTGGTTTTTTCCAATTTAATAGTTATCAATTTACTAAATTTCAACATTATTGATGTACAATTTTTTAAAAAAATTATTTGAAATATGTTATAATTATAATTTTTTGATTCATTTTAGGAATTTTTTAATGATGCAAGTGAATGAGATTTGGAAAATCTTCAAACATCAACAAATGACAGAGATAAAAAGACATCGATTTGGAAGACCAATTGGATAGTTCATTACAAGATAACATATCAACTAAAAAAGCTACAAGGAAAAAAAAGATTGAGAATGATGCATGAAAAAATAGTATATTCAAAGTTTTATATGTTTTATCCCATTTTTTGTTATTTAAGGATATTTTAATTATTTTGAGGTTATAATTTTAATTGAAATGTTATATTCAAATTATTTATGTTGATATTTATTTATTTTTATATTTAAATTATTAATAATTACATTTCTAAGTAAAATATATAAAATATAGATTCTTTATATTCATTATTAGAAACACCACCAAATTTATTCTAATAAAAGTTAATTTATAATTGGAATAATAGCGAGATCTAAATTTATAAATTTCTTACAAAAATATAGAGAGAATAACTTTCGATGAGTTACACGGCCTGCCACACCAGTTGAGCAGACCATCTATGTAAGTTTCCCATCCTAAAACCATATGATTAGTGAAATAATTAACATAATTAAAAATTAATTAAATAAATATATGTTTTGAGTGAAGTTAGAATTTTAATTAGACAAGAATACACACACACACACACACACACATATATATATGAAAGGAAGTGTGATTCATATACTAGGTGAAGAATGTTCGTAAAATGGAGTTGGTATATAATTAATGAAGTTTTGCAAACTTTTATAGAGTACAAAGGGTGGAAGACTATGCGTTGTGGACTACGCACGATAGCCATGAACACCCGTAGTCAAGTACGCACTGTGAGGAATATATATGCGGTGGCAGCGACAACGTATGTTCAACAGTTACCAAAATTACTTTGTTGATTTAGTAGATTAATAGAGAGACTGGAAATTGGAGCATGATAAGGTAGAAACTTAGGCTTAAAAGGAAAACCGAAGCAAAAGAATATAGGAGAGAAAAAGAGAAAGCAGAGAGAGCTAAGAGAGGAGAGAGTTGAGAAAAGAGAGAACGAAAGAGAGATTGAGATTTCAGTGATTATGATCTGTTATAGTGATCAATAAAGATTATAGTTATATTTTTTTCTTAACCACAAGGTATCCTAAATACCCTAGACTAATTTCCATTCGAGTCGGGCAAGACCACAAGGGCAAGAAAGCTCTCCCAACCAGATTATAGTTATATATGATATATGATGAATGAATGATTACATGTGATATGTGTATGAAGATTTATATAGGATATTGTAGAGGATGACAAGATATTGTAGATATTAGTTGGTTTTATATAGGATATTGTAGAGAATAGGTGGATTATACATGATATTGTAGAGGATGGTTGGACTTGAGTATGGATTATATGTTGGTACAGGTTTATCATAGAGGAGGGTTGTATATCGTAGAGGCTGGGTTGATATTTATTCTAAAGTTTTTATGATATTTATATAGATCATGGATATGAATGCAGTTTAAATATTTATATGATAATATATACATACACATACATGTGTGTGTGTGTATATATATATATATATATATATATATAATACAAAATACAGAGTGCTGATAGAGATCACAAGAAAGAATAGAAAGCATATGAAAACAATACAAGATTCAGTTCACAGGTTTAAATGAAATATGAAACGAATACGGTTTATACGATTATATGATAAAATATACGTGCACTCACATATATATTAAGATTTACAGAATTTCCATAACATATAAGTTTATAAAATGATAATTAGGTATAAACGATTACTCATTGAGCTCATAACTCACCAATGTACGATTTGTATATTTTGTTTTAGGATCAGGTAGTAGATAAAAGTTTATAAAAGATAATCCAACATGTGGGTTAGTTGTTTCTCCTCAACACACTCTCTCTCTCTCTACAGCTAGACATGTTTATATATAGATATGTACAGTAGATGTTTGCATGTTATCTATGTGTTATGATCGTATGATATATGATGGGAATATACAATGTTTTTGGAGTTTATGTTATATGATATGATACATATATGTTTGATTTATTATAGGTTTATATTTGGTTGATATACCGAGATATAGCAGATGAGTACAGGTCATGCCTAAAAATGTGAACACTGTCTTGCATTTGAACAGGAACGTGATATTATAATATAGGGTCATGCCTATTAGACGCATTACACTAACACGAGCTATGTTCTATAACGTGCCTCTAGTCGTGTTGTGTACTATTATATGTAATAATAATGTGTGATTAATAAATCAATAGCAAGAAAATAGTATCATATGGAAAACTTTTTAATTATTTAGTATTATAAGTTAATCAAACAGTAAATTACATGATCATTATACTAACTAGTCTATGGGGTTACATTTTGGTACTAGAACAAGGATATGACCACTGGAAAGATATTAGATATGAGATATATGACATGCATTGTTGCGTATTGTGTGTACTATGTGTTAAATTAATTCTATTTTGATATATATAGGACAATATGTCACAACAACAATAGTCACCAAAGAGAGAGGAAGCAGTGAACCCCCACCATACAGAACAAATGTCAAATAGACCTCCATATCATGAACCTTATGACCCAGCTTACCCTCAGTATATTAATAGAATATTCATTGTATTATCCAGTGCAACCACAGTATTATAATCCATCATATGGATAGTATTATGAACCAACATATCCACAACGTTACCCAAAATACAGAGAACCACATGTGAACCTTTATCAGGTTTGATCAAAGAATTTCAAAGAAATAAAGAAGCTAAGAGCAAAAGAATTTACAAAAACCATAGATCCAGAAGTTGTAGAAGATTGGTTAGAAAGAACATAAAGATATGATGCATGCAAAACCAAAAGATAGATTTGATTTTCCAGTTTCAATATTGCAAGGAGATGCATTTAATTGGTGGAAGACGGTTCCACGTACAATAGAAAATCCTCCAGTGCTTACTTGGGAAGATTTTATGAAAGAATTTAAAAGAAAATACTTGTCAGAGGTGTATACTAATGCCAAGCAGAAAGAGTTTAAGGTTTTAAATAAAGGATGTATATGAGTAGATAAATATGAATTGAAGTTTACATAGTTGTGAAATTATGTTTCCAATCTCATTCCTACAAAGAGAGACAAATGTAGGAAATTTGAGGATGGATTGAACAGGAATATACGAATACAAATTTCTAAAATTGAAACAAGAAATTATGCAGATTTGAGAGATGTTGCAGTAAGAGCAGAGGAAATTTTAAAACAAAATGATGAAAAGGAAAGAAACAAAAGAGGGAAATACATTTAAGAGAGTCAAACAGACTAGGGAAAAAGGTAGAACACACTTCTACTATTACAAAAAATAGAGATATTACAAGGTTTTGACCTGAATTTCCTCCATCACAGATGTCATATAACAGAGAACATAGAAGGGGTCACTGTATGGGAGGAAAAGATAATACCATTTCACCCCCTAGGTTATACCAAACCAATTTGTCAAACTTGTCAAAGGATACATACGGGTGAGTGCAAAGCTTTGACAGGAGGATGTTATTTTTGTGGTCAGCTATAATGGATGTTACTAGAAATGTGCTGGAACCACAATCAATATAGCCAGGTATGGGATAAGCTACTTCTTCAGTCAGCATTAATCAAGGTAAAAGTAGACAATCTGCATCAGGATTTAATAAAGACAAAGGAGTTTTGGGATCTCAATCATAAAGACATACCGAACAATAATCCTGGTAAATTATATTATTAATATTATGACTTTAAGATTTATGGTTTATATCCTTACTCGTTATAACTAGGATGATCAGAATAATATATATGTATAAAATGGAAGTAAAATACTTAAATTATTGATAAAGAAAATTGAGAGTTCTTACTCTTCTAAGTGAGATAGTTAGAACATGTATAACAAAGAATTAAAGAAACCTATATAAAGATTATCAGACAGTAGAATATTTCTTACCGAGTGACTTATATTGATGAACACCAGTAATATTATAGAAGAAAGATGGAATGTTCAGACAGTATATGAATTAAAAAAAGTTTAATCAGGTAATAGTTAGAAATAGTTATCTATTATTTCAGATTAATGTTCTATTAAATCAGATACAGAATGCTAATATATATATATTAGAGATTGATTGATTATACCACAAACTTCATGGTGTTGATGATTAGGATATTCTAATCTTTACTCGAACTGTTTGTGATCATTCTTTTTAATGTCATACAGGTGTACTCGAGGAATAATGAAGAACATAAGGAAACATTTGCTAGTAGTATTGTAAATTCAAAGAGAGATATCACTATATGTAAAGCTTAGCAAATGAGAGTTTCAATTAAGTCATGTAGTGTTTTAGTATGAAAGATATTCAGGCAAGGAATACTGGTATATCTAAAGAAGAGTTAAACAGTGTTAAATTGAGAATTCTAAAGCTAGTCAGTAAGTCAATTTCCTTGGTATGATTAAATATTGCAAAAGAGTTGTTAAAGGACTCTTGATCACACTAACAAGATTATCCAAATAGAATGCATTGATTCAATGAAATGGACAGTGACAGTAAATTTTCCGTGAATTAAAATACAGATTAATTACAACTCCAGCTCATATAATTCCCATAGAAATAGGAAAAATTTATAATATGTAGAGCTAATTTGTAGACTAGAGTATTTGTACGAAATGGAAAAGTTATTGTATATGTCTTTAGACAACTCTGATCACATGAAATAAATTACCTAGTATATGATAAAGAACTTACTGTAGTAGTGTTTGCCCTGAAGATATGGAAACATTATCTATATGGAAAAATACTTCAAATTTTTATAGATTATAAAAGTTTGAATTATTGGATGACCCAAAAAGAGTTAAACATGAAACAGAAAAATATGATTAGAACTACTAAAAGATTATAATTGCACAATTGAATATTATTCAGGTAAAATTAAATATAGTTACTGACACAAATAAAGTTTGAATAAAAATCTAAAGTATCTGAATTTAGAATGTTGATGATGACATTAGTAGATAGACTGATGTTAGTATGGAAGATATACACAGTACAAATAGAGGAATGCAGGCTTGACCATATAAATGTATATTAGAATCAAATTTCATACGCATAGATTTTATAAAATCTGACTTATGAGGAAGAATTTAGTATGAATAGTAAACTGCAGTATAGATAGTAAAATACAGGATTAAACAATTGAGAAAAACATATACAGCATACAGAAAATACAATGTATAAGAAATCAGAAAAGAATCAAAAGAGAAATGAGATCAGTAATAGAATACAGACAAAAATTTCGAGGACAAAATTCTTTAAAGGGAAAGATTTGTAACATTGACATTTTAAAACCATATTATTAGCGAATTGATTAACATAATTAATAATGAATTAAATAAATATATGTTTTGAGTGAAGTTCGAATTTTAATTAGACAAGAATATATATATATATATATATATTCCACATAGTCAAGTATGTGTTGTGGGAATAGACGAGCAACGGTAGCAAAAGCATGTATTCCACAGCTGCCACGCATAATTTGTTGATTTGGCAGATTAATAGAGAGATTGGAAATTGAAGCATGATAAGGAAGAAACTACGGCTTAAAAGCAAAACAAAAGCAGAAGAATGGAGTAAAGAAGAGAGAAAGCAGAGATAGCTGAGAGAGCAGAGAGTTGAGAAAAGAGAGAATGAGAGAGAGATTGATATTGAGATTTTAGTGATTACGATCTGTTATAGTGATTAATACAGATGATAATTATTTATGATATATGGTGAATGAATGATTACATATGATATTTGTATGGAGATTTATACATGATATTGTATATGACGGTTGGATATTGTAGAGGTCGATTGGTTTTTTATGAGATATTGTAGAGAATGGGTGGATTATATAGGATATTGTAGAGGACGGTTGGACTTGAGTATGGGTTATATG
>CANYCX011367275.1:0-20734 GCA_948193385.1 Breynia disticha f. nivosa | reverse complement strand
GAAATGAAGTGTTCTCGGCCTACTTAATGACCTGTCCAGACCCCCGATAACGTTCATTACACTCTAAGTAACGTTCATTACGCAAATTGTAGGTTTCTGGGAAGAATAACGTGCATTTCTCTTAAAGGTAAGTCACGTTACTGACATTAACGTGCGTTAATGGAGGAGTAATGAATGTTACTCCATTACGGGCTGCCATACTTGGTCATTTTGGATCCCTTTCGACTCTCTTACATACATATACTTACACATACATGTTTATAACTTAATATAACATCATATCCACTCAATTAACACAATTTAACATTGAATTAACACATATATCAACATCAAATGAAACCTTGACATATATCAAATTGGTTCATCTTCTTTTCTTTGCATTCCCCGATTCATACCCCAAATTCCCAAAATACTTATACCAAGGCATCCTTAACACATTCTAACATTATTACTCATGAATTAACCATGAATTAGCATTAGATTAAACTTTGTTTTAACATTTAAACATACCTCGTATCGCCCTTTATAATTCCATTCGAACTAAAACATTTGTTCTTTTAATTTCAACCGCATTCATGATTCCTTATTCAAATTTGGAATAGATGAATTTCTGGGGCGTTACAATAATGCCCTCTATTCTATTCCCTATCAATTAAGCGAAGGTTGTGTTGAAAGTGTTGTAACATGAAATACACTCTAAGTCAACCTTTAAACATGCATACATATGTATATGTATAAACCTATCATGTTCTCTGATCAGTTATAGACATAAAATTTATATAATCATATCATCTCTCAAGCACATATATCATTCAACAACCTCAACCTATACTATCATTAGTTATATCTACATCTATCTATTATTATTCGTAAGATCAACCAATATACAACAAAACATGCAGTCAATCATATGAAAAAGTCAAACTGTATTAGCTGGGGTAAAGAGAGATGATGTGGAGCATGAGCTGACCCACCTATGGATATCTATATATTCAACTCTGGCTATTTACCTGATCCTAAAAAATATACGAACTCAGATTTTATGAGATGCGAGCTCAGTGAATAATTATTAAATCCTTAATCATAAAATCATAAATAATTTCTGTTCATTTCTATATTAAACATATCATGCCATTTTTCTGTATTTTAGATCATATGAACTATAGTCATAATTGTGATCATAAAATAGGAACGTTCATAAAAAATACACGGCATGCATCTGTTTTTACTTTCATTGTCAATAATATATATCTCCGTCACCATATGATCGATCATGAAATCACCAATCAACAACACCCTCCACAATGAAATGACAACACCAAACATGTATCGTATATTTATATCATGCAATGTATAAACTGTGCAATAATTGTTAATGTACCTATTTGCGTTTTGTTCCATATTTCATGTACTTATTCACATTTCACTTCAAATTTTATGTAGCTGTCTATTTTCTTTTTTTATATTTACCATTCAATCATATTCATTTAAATAATCTTAAACAATAAATCATTATTTCATGTAATTTCTTATATCGTGTATCGGTCCTAATATTTGATCGCATGTATATCTATTTTCATATTTTACCATTTATGTGCAATTCATAACTAATAATCGATCGTATTTAAAAGTGAGTTAGTTACTCACCTGGATATCCGTTATATTCAGAGCTCCTCTGGACTTCCATCCTGGTCCTGTCAACTCGACTAACGTCCTATATAACTATATACGAAATTCACTAAAAAATCGGTACATCAAAATAATTCGTATTCATAATCCTATATTATTTTCTTGTCGTTATCTTTCTTGAATTTCCTTATCGACTATACCAATCGATACCTTGCTTGATCTTACTATCAATTACGTGTTCCTCAGCTCAATTTCTAGCTTAAATCTCTCAAAATTCTAACCCTTTTCTCTCTTAACCTCTTTTGATCTCCTTTTATGTTTCTTTTCCTTTTAACTCTATAAATCTCTCCCTGTTTATCTCTTCTTCTACCTCAATTTAACTTCCTTGACTTCCTTTTGTTTTCCTTAACTTCCACCTCCAGCTACAAGTTCCAATTAAATCCAAAAATATGTTGCAAATCTTAAACTACACATTATGGCTGTCTACCACGCGTTTAATGGTGACAACATGTAGTATACAACACATTGTAGTGGCCACAACGTGTAGTCTACTACCACCCCTTGTACTTTATGTTTTTTGCAACAATTCTCCTTTTATGTATACTTACTATCAACTATCAATTAACTCACAATTAACCTCTCATTTTCTTTGATTTATCTGATCGATTCTTAATTTTGTAAATCATTTTCATCATTTAATTAATTATGGGTTTTTAAGATGGGAATGTTACACACACAGTCTTCACACCAAACACGTGTGGGTTAAATGCTAACTCAACTAGTCATTATCTGCCATGTCAACATACAACAAGTGAAACTAACCCAAACACTCCAACAACTCCTCCTCAAGTTGGACTTAGAACCAAGTGCAACTTGGAAAGAATGTCAGAAAATGAATGTCTAAGAAGGCACTTAGTAAACACAAGCAAGATTCACAACCGAAGGACAGTAAGTAGGTTGAATGAGCCCTATAGTGGTGTGATGCCGCACAAGATGGTATTCGATCTCGATGTGTTTGGTGTGCTCATGGAAAATTGAATTGTTAGCTATGTGAATAGCAGCTTTATTGTCACACCAAAGAGCTACTGGTAAAGAGACTATAATCTAAAGTTCCTACATCAAATATGCCAACCAAAGTGCCTCACAAATAGCCAATCCTATGCTACGATATTTAACCTCAAAAGATCGAGCCATAGTGACTTATTTTTTACATTTTTAAGATATCAAATTGTCACTTAGAAATAGACAGTACCCAGAGATGGATCATTTTGAATCTAGACATTTAGCCCAATCGGCATCAGAATAAGCCACAAGTGTAGAGGTAAAGCAAGCAGAATAAAAGAGACCCTTATGCAGAGTTCCTTTGAGATACCACAGAATGTGAAGAGCCCCATTCCAATAACTTGTACGTGGGGAGTTAAAAAATTGACTGAGGGTGCTCACCGAATATCTAATATATGGCCTGGTAAAATTCAAATATAGAAGCTTCTCTTCCAGCCTGCAAAACTTGTTAGGGTCAGGCAAAACATCACCATCTATGGAATTAAAAATAGTTCCAAAAAACAATGGTATATTTGCTGGTTTGGCCCCTAATAGTCTTGCCTCAAGCAACAAATCCAGTGTGTGTTTGCGCTGTGATAGATAGGTACTATAATAGAGCGAGATATCTCCAAACCAAAAAAGTAATGGAATGCCCCCATATTACTAATGGTAAACAATTCATCAAGATAGGTTTTAAGGTCAGTAATAAGAGATGAGGAACTAGTAGTAAGCAACACATCATCAACATACACAACCAACCCAATAAATTCACCCCCAACAATCTTGATAAACAAAAAATGATCATATTTGGATTGGTGAAACCTAAAAGCCAACAATTTCATCCAAAATTCATGGTTCTATTCATACGATGTTTGTTTAAGCCTATATAAAGACCAATTGAGTTTACACACTTGTCTAGGCAATCCACCAGTGTAATCAAGTGGAGGTTTCATATAAATCTCTTTTATAGGATACCCATGTAAAAAGGCATTGTTAATACCAATCTGATACAAATGCCAGTAATTAACGGTGGCCCAATGAATTAGCAACCAAATGGTAGACCATTTAGCCACATGAGAGAAAGAGTCATGATAGTCATTCCCCATCTGTTAAGTAAATCCCTTACCAACAAACCATATTTTTTCCTAGAGGAAGAGGAACCCTTGTCCATATGTTCTTTTTAATCAAAGTAGATAGTTCATCATTCATAGATTGCACCCAAATTAGATCCTTACAAGCTTGCCCATAGGTACTTGGAAACTAAGATGTTTGTACAAATTTAAAGAGATGAATGTGTTCTATAATATGATGCACTATAGAATGTGAGGTCAAAAAAGGTCAAGGGTATTGCCTTGTGTTGGTATGTTTAATGGAACAAAACATGTCAGAAGAAGGTGAATGAACTATGTAGGAAACGTAGTCCTTTAGCCACCTAGGAAATTTATTAGTCCTAGTACTATGATGTAAAGGAGTGGGTTGTGTAGAAGTTACAGATATAGGACCAGAGGAATTGTGAATGGGAGTAATATCATCAGATATAGGCACAGCTACATCAGAATTAAATTCATCATGTGTAGATGGCATGGCATTAGAAGGAATACCATCATTTGCCACAGGTGGAGATACCACATTTTGACCTGCAGTAAAGGGCATACATGTGGAGAAAAGTGGAACTGTGACGCCACATTTTACAATGTTCATTTTAAAATAACCACCACATTTTTCGCACCATTTTTTTTCTTTTTAAAACATAAGTTGTAGGGAAGATACCCAAAGTTACCTCAACTATAAAATACAAAACATATATCAAATATAGTTTAGAAATGCGGAAGCCGTAGAAATCATTTAATATGTCAAGTTTACAAAAACCCATCTATGCTAATGTATGTATAAATACCCAAGCATTCACAAATCTAAAGCAACTGAGATCCCGACCTTAAGTATCGCACCACTAGCCTCGCCGATCACATAGTCCCGTCCCTGATACCTGTCACTCTGCACAAAATCCAGCAAAACACAGGTGAGTATTTTCAATACTCAATAAGGCTGTCCCTTAGTGTCACTACTTTGTTGGGGTGCAGGGGAGCCCTCACCCTCCGCGGCCTATCCTCCCTCATGGCGCCCTAAAGCCATCTCACAGACATTCACACAATATCCAGTCATAACCGCATTCATAAATCTCACATAGGATTAGTAACACACAGTCGAGTCATATCATTAATCATAAGTAAACTGTCACAATTCACAACAATTCATAACCATACAAAATATATCAAATTCACATGACAGTATCAACACACATGTACTCGATCACAAATCAATTCATATCAGTGCCATCACGCATTCATTCAACCATTTGTTCCTAAGAACAAAACCACACAAATCACACTATCACAATTCATTCATTTCACATACAATCAGCGAAGCAAAATCAAATCATCTTACTACCTAGATTTGTTCATGTTCATAAACCAACCATACCACAATCTCGCACATTAGTATCATCTCAATACAACCCAACATTACATAATAACATCTAACTCAACTCATTCAAAAACACATTCAAATCATGGATTCATACACACTCATTAGGTAGTCACAAGCCAACTCAAATCATATGTATAATCCATACACATTCTGCTCCATGTAACTCAATGTTGTGTATGCAAGTGAATGAGAATGAAATGAAAATTCATTTCCACACACAAATGTTATGCTCTGGAGCCTCAAACACAGTCAGAGAGAGACTTCACTCGATTTCTACTATCTCAAATAAAGAGAGACTTCACTCTCATTTCGTGCTTTGGCCACGAGGCCCTTGTTTTTGTACTTTGCGCGTTGGCCATAAGGCCCTTGTTTTATTTTTTTGTGCTTTGGCCACGAGGCCCTTATTTCTTTTCTCAATACAATTGGGCAAATACCCCCTTTTCTTTCTTCAAGGCATGAACATACAAATGCTCATGCAATGCTCAATATCAATGAATGAATGCAACTTCATACATTTCACATCTCAATTTCTACAAATACGCATGCACATGAATGTTCCATAATCCAATCCATATCACCCATAAGTCAACATACTCACACGGCCAACTCGTGGCAAAAACCAACATATAACAAATGTGTAACTCAAAGAGAGTTTAGAACATAGTCTGCAAAGAACATTCATATCGTGCATATGGCAATGTACATGATTCACCACATCATTCTCAATTATATAACCACATATAACATATACGGCCAACTCGGCACAATCAATTACCAAATCATATAGAACACGCAAAGCATACATTAAAAAGTTCAACATTTTAATTATAAGCTTTATGTTTACGTTCATACATTACCACATACTTTTATTCTTTTCT
This sequence comes from Breynia disticha f. nivosa, assembly GCA_948193385.1. Lineage (NCBI taxonomy): Eukaryota > Viridiplantae > Streptophyta > Magnoliopsida > Malpighiales > Phyllanthaceae > Breynia > Breynia disticha. Next base: position 14,699 of record CANYCX011367275.1, on the reverse strand, counting down.
TTAATTCATTTTCCATATAAATCACATACATAAATCATACCAGATTTTGTAATCATATCCTTAGCATTCATGTCGAACCATTTATATCACCTTTACATTATTGCATACCATAGTTTAAGCTTTTACATCAATAGGCCAAACCATACAAGATCAAACACTCACAACAATCTTTTTTCCAGAAATCAGGTTAAGGGGAACGACCAAGGGGAATGGCCATGGTGGCCATTTCTCCTAGCTGTTCTGGCCCCTATCAACCCATCCATAGGGAAATGACCTTGGAAAATGGCCAGACTGCCCATTCCCTGGCCATTTGCACCTGCATGATCAGAATACAAAACATTTTAACACTGAACCATGCTAACTATTTTTAATACACATTAGGCCATCCTTTTTTTTACACTTCTACAATTCATTTTAATGCAAAACATGTCACCTTCCAGAGTTATATTTCCATACACAAATCCAAGCAATACAATTAACTTATTCAAACCACTTAACCAATTTACAATCGATCTTTCCTAATTACATACTCAAGGTTTCATTTAAACATGCAACAACAACACATATTCATTCACCATTGCCAAGCAATCAGGAGTATACCTCTATCAACTTAACATATCCAAACCAGACGAAAACCTACCATCAACACAACATTCACCATCGCATTTTGGTTCAATATAACCAAGCAACCATATTACATTTTCACAATTTACCATTCATACACAAGCACATTTAAGTAAGTGGTGAACACTTAAATTTTAAGCATACAAACTCCATTCTGGCAAAACAAGGCAATTATTATAATCTTAACTTACACCCAAATAACGCACAATCAATAAAATACACACGTCAATCGTTCTCTTATGCCTAACGATTCCAACAATTCATTATAGGCCATCAATTAATCCATTAGTTACAATAACATATCCATATCCGCTCACCGGTATGTTTTGTAGCTCCTACAGAAAATTGAACCTTTATCCCCTTTAGTTCCTCCTATTCCCTCCTCTTTAGCCCTAAACTACCATTATTATAGGCTCTCATTGTCCTTTCAAATTATGGTTCATTTTCTTCGAGTTTTCCTTGCTCTTTATATGTTTTTTGATGATTTGATAGGAAAAGTTGACTGGAGTGTTTCTAAAAATCAATTTAGGTATTTGTGTGTTAAAGCAATGATCATTTTGTTGGTTTGTGTTCTGTTTTAGTCTATTTTGAAATTTGAAGGTGATTAGTTGATGTTAGAGCATATCTAGTAATAAATCTCAGCAAAAAGTTTATGATAATGCCACATCAACATGTCATAAATTATTCCTTCTATTAACTCTTTCTCTCTACTTATAAACCTTTGACTAAAATTTATAGTAGCACTCAATATATCTCTTATACCACTTTGTTTAAATAAGAGGGATCCACTTTTTAGTGGACCCTATGCCATGAAGTGGTTTATTTTCTTAAACCACTTCATGGTGGTAAACCTTTCCTTAAGGGAAGAGGTTTACCACATCATCATTAAATGATGGGGGGAGGAGGAATAAATTCCCCATTTTTGGTGCTCTTAATGATAGTGTAAATGGATTTGTATGATTTAGTGGATTGTATGAAATGTTTTGTAGATGAATTTTGGTGAGAAGGGACTAATTGTGCTTATTAGAAAAACTAGGGGTTTTTTATTATTCGGGAACTAATTGAATAAAATTTAAATATAAAGGATTAAAGTGGACTTCAAAACCAACTTTGGGAATTAATTTGGTAAAATTAAAACTTTAAGATCTAAACTAAAATCAATATCAATTTAGGGATTGGATTGAAGTTTAATGAATTATGAAGATTTTAGTTGTAATTTACTAAATTAGAATCTTAAAATAAAGGTGTTAATATATATATGTATGTTAAATGATAAATAAAATGGGAGAAAAGAAATACTTCATTTAGGAATAATCAACAAATTCATTTTCGAAAAAAATTGCATTTATTGAAAATGGTCTAAAAAATTATCTTTTTTTATGAAATGTTTGTCGAGTTGACCTAGTTTTGACGATAATTTAACAAGTGAATTTTGAATACAATGATCTCAATTTTTATGATAGATTAAAATAATTGAAAAGATTTTAAGAATGTTAATTTAATTTTAAGTTGAATATTTCATATAGTATTATTTTAGAAATTTTATAATGATAAAACTTTCAATGTTTGGTATAGGTCAAGAAAACAAAAAAGTGCAAAAAGGGTCTATTATAGTCAGATTGTTTGCTCGGTGAATTGACTTATTAGCATGTTGGAAATTGGGTAGTTGTATTACAGTTACTGAACTATCGTTTGCCTCTTATATGGTTAAGAATATTCGATGTTAATTGCATGAAAATTAGATAATTTTATAATTACTGGTTTGAATATTATTTGAAATTATTTTAGTTGTGTTTAAATATGTTTCGACATGATTGTATATTTTGTTGCATGTAAGATGTGAAGAAGGATGATATGATGAATAATTGGATAATGTTATTGTGTTAATGTTAATTGATGTGGTTAGTGGTTGTGAGAATTGAATTATGAATTGGAAATTTTGTTTTGCCGTGGATTATGATTGTTGGTGTGATTGAATTTCATTTTTATGTTATTTATGTTGTCCATTATATTCATTCATCATAATCATTTTGCTTTAAAGAAGAAAATGGCTCGTAGGCACTTAAAGGAATAAATGGCTTAGAAGTCATGTAGAGGACCAAATGACTCGTACGTATGTAAAGGAGCAAATGGCTTAATAAAATTTGGAAAGAAAAAGGAAAAAATAGCTAAAAGAATATGCATAAATATGCATCATGATCATCAAATTATATGTTTTGTTCCATTTGGTGCTAATTGTTATGGTTTGTTTGTGAGAATTGAAATAAGAAATAAAATTAGGATTTGGTTTTGGGTTATAATTCTTAATATGATCTAAGTTGATGTTTATGTTATTTATTTCAATCACTACATTCGCTTCATCATATACATTTTGCATTAGTGCAGAAAATGGCTTGTAGTCGCTTAGAGAAGCAAATGACTTGGAGGTCACGTTGAGGAGCAAATGAGTCATAGGCATGTAGAGGAGCAGATGACCCAAAAGAATATGGAGCAAATGGTTTAAAAGAACATGGAGCAAATGGCCAATGAAATTTTAAAAGAATATAAAGCAAATGGCTCAATGAAATTTCAAAATAATATGAAGTAATTGGCTCAATGCAATTTGAAAATAAAGGAGAAAATGGTGCAAAGAATATGCATAAACAAGCATGATGGTCATCATGTTGTATGTTGTGAATTTGTATATGGAATGTTTATGACATTGATGAATTGACAATCATTTAATTGATTTATATGTTGAAATGTGTGTTGAGTTATGAGAGTTGATATGAGATTGTTTATATAAATTGCTCAAGGTTTTACATGATCCCATGATTTGATGATATGATAGATTTGTTGATTTGAAAATCTTGTATTGTGTCATATATTGATTAATGCATTGTTGTGTCAAAGTGTAATTGAATGATGGAATGATACAGTTTGATAAAATTGAATTGTTTATTAATGGGTGAAGAATGTGAGATTTTATGGATTGTGGAGTTTGGTTGATATTTTGGATTGCACCGATTCTTAATTGACTTGATGCATAAGTGAGGTTGTATTATAATTGTTATTTGTTATTGAAATTATATTTAAAGGTATGCAATAAGTATAATAGATTCATGGAGTATTATTAAGAGACTGATAGAATTAATTAAATAAATTAGGTTAATTATTTAACGATTACATTAGGCTTAATATAATCAGGTAAGTGTAGGATGTATTAGAGAGTCTTTCCACTCATAAATTGTATTTTGGTTGGTTTGTGAATTTAAAAAGTAACAGGGAGTTCCATATACGAGTTTGGGAAATTTTTGTAAAAACATTTGTTGTCCTGTAAATTCATGCATGATCTATAAAGATTTTTATTTATTTGCTTCCAGATTTTCATGTAACATAAGTTGAATGAAAATATATATAATTAATAAATATGAGTATATTAGATGTCTAGAGTTACTTTGTAGATAATCGATGACATAATTTAAAAATTATATGGATTTTGGTTAAATGATAATAATTACAAATATATAGAAAATAAACTATAGGCGTCATACTATATGGGTTAAAACAAGTGTCAAGAGTTTGGTATGAAATGTTAAGTTCCTTATCCAACATTTGCTTTGAAAGGGGCCATGTGGATACTACTGCTTTCATTAAGAAATAAAATGCTATTCTTGTTTATTAAATTTGTGTTGATCACATAGTATTTGGTGCTACTAACCCCTCTATGTATGAGTATTTTTGTGATCTTATGAAAGGTAAATGTGCAATGAGTATGATGGAGGGGAGCACACCTTCTTCTTTTGTCTTCCAATAAAGGAAGTAGAAGAAAGAATTTATTGACTAAACAAAGTACACTAAGTAGTTGATCAGAAAGTTAAAATTGCATGATTACAAGCCTATGAACACTCCAATGTCCTCAACATTAAATATTGAAAAATATGAGGAAGGTAAACCAAATGGATGTAAAAGGCTATAAAGGTATGTTTGGTTCACTGCTCTATTAAATGGCATCTAGACCCGATATAATGTTTTCTACGTGTATATGTGCTAGGTTTCAAGATTTCAAGACAACCCTAAAGAACCACACCATAATGCTTGTAAAAGAATTTTTAGTTATCTAATTGGAGCTTTAAATTTAGGACGTTGGTACCCATCATATTTATATTTTAATCTACTACTTATAGTGATGTGGACCATTGTGGTTGTAAGCTAGATAAAGAAAGCACTAGGGGCTCTTGCCATTTTCTAAGTTCTTGTTTGAATATTGGAGTAGCAAAAGGTAAACAAGTGTAGCAATCTTAATGGTAGAATTTGAATATGTAACTGCAGGGAGTGCATCTGCTCAAGTTTTATGGATAAAATATTAACTAGTAGATTATGACATAACTTTGAATAAAGTTATTATAAAATGTGATAACACAAGTGCTATAAAGCTAACTAAAAATCCCACAAAGCATGGTAGAACAAAGCACATAGAAAGAACATGTGTAAAATGAGAACATAACTCTATAATTTATTAAAACTAGGACCAGCTAGTCGATATATTCACTAAACCGTCTAAAAATTTAGTTTTGACTCAATTCAGTTAAGCTAGGCATGTGTTGATTGAATATTTTTTATTTTGTAATAAAACGTTGTTGTTGTAATGATTATGGTTGATTTTTATTATGTGATGTTGTGACAATGACTATGTGTTAGATTTTGATTATGTGTTATTGCTTAATGATCACATGTGTTTGATTGTAATGCTATGTTGTTTCTTGATGTATATGTGTTTTGATTTTCAATAGTATGTTGTTTATTGATGATCGTGTGTTATGATTGATTAACATGTTGAAAATTTGAAATTTGTGTACATGTAGGTTCATGTTAGATGTTGTAAATTGAGAAAATATGTTTTTAATGTTAAAATGACAACATGTTTGGTTAAAATCTTGAATAATTTGATTGAATAAACCTATTTTATTTTGTGAATAAATAAAATAGATGATTATATGAAGTTGTATATGTGACATATTCATGTTTGTGTATATCTGATGTCATTATGTTATGCATAGATTAATGTTGCAAAGCTACATGTAAGTTATAATTTTTGCATACATAAATCACAATCATACATTAAAAGGGTCACAAAGAAGACGAAATGTGATTTGGATGTTAGTGTCAGAATTGTTAGGGTGATAATGGCTAAGTCTATGGAAAATTAGCATGACTTAAGGATGAATAATGTACGTTAATAAACCAAAAAATGTACTGTTGGTTTTTCTACGTGTCTAAAGCTTATAGGCAATGGGAAAAAGGCAAAACATATAGAAACATCCAATATCTCACAAGAATCAAATATATCATCATAACATGGCATAATATATTGAACTAGTTAATAAAAATCATAACTTTATTGAAGAAGTTCGAGTCTTACCCCTTACTTGTGTAGGTCGTGTATATGGATAAAGAAATAGAGTAACTACGGCCTCAAAATACACTGGGACTACCTTTAAGACAGCAAAAGGGATCCCAAGTGTTGTCCCACTTCAAAAATAACACACGGATCAATAAGATAGTCTACTAGCAAACATGTATAGATGATTTCACCTTATCGTGGTCTATGGATGAAAGAATCATGTTTCTGCTTTCTAGAAGCACCAACATGGTTAGATGATATGATCAACCCCTTATCTCTTGTTTTCTTATAGAGAATATGAAGAAATCAATTTCTTGATTTCTTGCCAAAGAGAGAGGAGAGGAAGAAAGAGTGAAAAAACTAGGAGTTTTTTAAACAATCTTGGTCTTTTATCTTATCATGGTCGTATGGCATATTAGGATTATGGTTCTAATTGTGTTTTCAATACAAAACAAACTCTCCTAATCCCAATATTATCTTGGCCAAAATTTAGGAGATGAGGAAAAGGTTTTATGCTTCCTTTTCTCTCACATTGTCCTAATTTAAGACCACATTATCTAACATTATCCAAATGATTTTTGTCTTAAAATATTTATGTGCTTTCCAAAATTAAGCTTTCATATTTTGGGCCCAATTGTCAAAATTGGCCTTATTTCCCAATCTAGCCCGATGATCGGAATTTGACCTAAGGTGATATTCTAGAAATATCTTTTTTGTAATCTTTTGTCCGTGTGTGATCTATAGAATTATTTAATAATATTAATGGACTTAATAATTTGTAAATAATAGATGGTATGTAGTAAGATACTCTGATCATACAAAATTAAATAGCTAACAAGTGGTGGCAATAGTCCCACTGCAACTCAAAATCTTCCCTTGACCTCTGATATCATGATTTGGATAAGGTATGTCTCTAACATCCTTATTTACTGCTAAATAACTTTCTTTATCTCTGTGAAAAAATTGATAAGTTCAAATTAATTATATAATCATTCCATTTGGGTGTAGCCATAATCATTGCAATCTTGTCTATTAAGTAACCAGTGATATCTTCTCTCATTATTATAAGAGTGTCAATCCCTTCATTTCACTCATACTTGTACTTGTAATTCATAGCTTACTAAATCATACCCATACTTTTCAACCTTTTTCGGCCACATTAGGCATGTTTCAAAGTATAATAGAAATCACAATAAAAGACATAATGATTTTAGTTATAAGGATAGAAATCTGAAATTGTAAGAGATATAATAATTTTAGTATTCTCATCAATGATTGCTCTCAAAGTACAATGTCCCACATTGTACATATAAACTTTTTTAGATATTCCATATCCATGATCTGTAGAGAATGATCAACTACAAAGCTCTTATTTATCTTAATTCATTTCTATTCCCATGGAAATAACTGACTAGGGATATTTAGAATTTAAGTCTCAGAACTTCTAGATTCTACTATCAAGGTCATCAACCATGATACATCAAGTTTTTAATTAACATTCTTAGACATTTTATCACACACATAACATAAATTAATACATGAAATGTTGAAATAGTGTCTTATAATTTTATTAATTCATGATAAAAGGTACATATAATGAATTCGGGCTAGGGATTACACCAACATGTACATTAAAAGCTTAAGTACCATATGTTGATCATAAGGTATATTTTTTTGAAAATGGACATGATAATGTATATTAGCCAACCAGTAACGTACGCTACATTCATAACGTACATATATTCCTTGTAAAAAGGTTTCTAATTGATGTCAGATTAGATAGATATAACCATATCGACTATAATCATCTATGAACATAATGAAGTAGCTATAAACACCTCTAGCTTGTGTATAGTACTCTAGTTATTTCTCATTTCCTGTTGAAAGGATTCTTAGTTATTTTTCTACAAATGCACGATTTGCACGTGTCTATGAATTCCCAATCAAAAGACCCAAGGACTCCATATTTATGAAGTCTTTGCAAGTATTTCTCACTTGTATGTCCTAAACAACAATGCCAGAAGTAAGAAGGATTTAGTTCATTAGACTTAACCTTCTTTGTTTCTACATTATATATGGGCTCATGACGTCATAAGTCTTAGATACATAAAATATTATTTATGGATGCACTTCCATAAAAAATCTTTTCACAATGTATATTCATTGTATTATTACCAATAACGAATGAAAAAACATTAATATCCAAGGATGAAACTGAAATAATATTCTAGCTCATTGCATGTACAGAAAAAAGTTCATAAGTTTTATTTTTAAGCCTGTAGGTAGACATAAAACAAATTCTCCTATCTCTTTGTCAGCAACTATAGCTATATTTTTTACTTAGAGATCAACTTTTCCCTTAGAAAGAACTGTCATATTTCTTAGTCCTTGTACATTACAATAAATGTGAGAACCACACCTAGTATCTAATACCCACAATGTAGAAATAGAGAGATTTATTTTTATAACATAAATACCTAAAGTGGATGCTCCATCAATGACCTTCTTATTCTCTTCCTATAGCTTTGTTTAATGTCTCTTCCAATGGCCCTTCTCAAAGTAATGGTGACATAAGTCCAAGGGATGAGGCTTAGGAACTACCTTGGGTTTTAACCCAACCAACTTCAGCTTTGTGGCATCTTTTTATTACCATTGCTCTTTGTCCTCTCCTTCTTGATATTCTTCTTAATATCTTTCTAAACAAAAAATGTAGGGGGTGTCATCTTAAAATTCTATTCATGAGTCTTAAACATCCCTTGCAACTCAGTGATGGTTTTATCCATCCCTTGCATAATAGTTAAGCACTACTTGGTCATAAATATACGATAAGGATTTGAGGATTGTATGAACGACGAGCTCCTTTTTCAAGCCTGCATCAAGTCTTTAAAGAATATCTTGTTAGTGTAAGCCTTAGCCCAATACATTGTTTGTAACTTTTATTAATGAGTAATAAAATTATGAGGCATTATTTTATCATATCATGTATTGACCTGTGGTATATGTTTGATAAAATATCCAAGAATGTTGATTAACCACTTGAGGTATCAAGGTTGAGGACCTTGATAGTAGAACCTGGAAGATATGAGATTAACATTCTAAATATCCCTAGTCGCTTGTTTTATGGAAATTGAAATGAATTAAGGCTAGTATGTACTTTGTAGATGATCATGTTCTACGGGTCATAGATATTTGGAATACCTAGCAAAGTGCATAGGTACAATGTAGAGCAGTGTGTTTGGAGAGCGATGGCTATTTACAATGTCAAATATTGTCCTTAGGCTGAAAATAACTGTGACTCTTGTTGTGATTTTTAGTGTACTTTGATATACACCTAACGTGGCCGTAAAAGGTTGACAAGTATGGGTATGAATGGGAATGCTACGAATCATAAGTAAGAGGAGGAGTGAAGTGAAAGTATTGACCCTCTCAATGAGAGATGATATCATTGGCCGCTTAATAGACAAAATTGGAAAGAGTGTGGCCGCACACGAATGAAATGATTAAGTCATTTATTTGAACTTATCAATTTTGTCATAGAGATCAAGAAAAGTGAGTTAGCTTTAAATAAGGGTGTTAGCAACATGCATTATGCTAAATCAAGATATCGAAGGTCAAGAGATTTATTTGAATTGTAGTAGGGCTGTTGACACCGCTCGTCAGCTATTTAATTTAGGATGATCATAGTGTCTCACTAGAGACCGCCTATGATTTATGAGTTATTAAACTCATTACCTTTATTAAATAGTCCTATAGATCACACTGGGATGTCAAAAAAACCTAAAAGGGTATTTTCGGTTTTTCAGCTTAGGTCAAAATTCGGCCGTTGGGCTGGATTGGGCATTTGGGCCAATTTCGGTAATTGGGCCCAATATGGATGAGAAATAATATTTCTTGCATGATTTTAAAACAAAGATTATTTATTAAATATGATGTGTTAAGTGAAAAATATGTAAGAAATCAGAAAGAGAAAATTTAGGAAACTTGTCTTAAATTAAGACAACATTATTGTAGGATAAGTTAAAAGATTAAATCTTTTAATTATCCACAAAGATTCACATGGATAAAGGGATAAGTTTTTAAAGTTACTTGAATTTGAATTAGATCTTATCAAGTCCTAATGGTATTAGGATTGGTAAGAGTCTTAATTAATCAAATCACTAGTCTTTAAATACAACACTTAACCCTAATTCTCCTCAGAGGAGAGAGAAGCACAAGCCCCTTCAAACACCATTCATTGCCGTGAGGTTCAACCTGAACAAAGAGGGTTTTAGGGTTTTTCTTAGACAAGAGAAGTGAGGAAACATAGGTTGGTCATTAACTGATGAACGTGTGCTCTTAGTTTCGCAGAAATCTCATCCGATTTTTTTTACAATAACAAGTGAATTGTTTGTATTCTTGTGCTAGTACACATTTCTGACTATTCCTTGTGTTACTGCTATAGAGAAACCATAATTGGGGTTTAATCTTGGTGTCATAAAGGTCACTTTAGTTTATTCTAAAGTGTTAGTTCTTGTTCTTGGCAAAGAACCCATATGGCTTTGAAAGACTATAACGAAGGTACGATTTTTCTTTCCAAGAAATGATTTTTATGTTACCTAGATGTAAACCGATTGTAAGCTACATGTTTAGTTGATTTCTTGTTGATCCATGGCTGTTCTTGCATGTTTTTAATGTTTTATTCCACTGCCAGTGAGTCTAATACATGTAGGAAACCTAACATATCTTAATACCCTTTCATCTTGAGTAGGTGGGGACTAACTAGACCTCCAGGAGCTAGCTTACATAATTTAAATACCTTCACCACCAAGTATTTCTCATGATGGGCTTTCTCTTAGAACATTTTCTTAAGAGTACTCATGACGTGGTACGCCTCTTGATCATTGATTATTTTTACAGCTCGGGGATCATTGTTGCTAACATCAAATAAGTAATATTATTTGAACTAAGGCTTCTTTTTCTCAAAAGATTCTCGTACTGCAGATGTGGAATTTTTAGTTGGTTTATCAAAAGAGCGCATTCAACACTTCTAACTCATTCTCTTGCCTCAGAATATTATGCATGTTTTAAGACCAATCAAGAAAGTTAGACCCATTCAACTTATCCTTCTTAAGGATAGAACTTAGGGAAAATTTGAGTTATTATGATTCAAATTGATTTTCTACAAATAATAATAAACTAAGGTCAATTCTTGGAACATTCTCTTCAATTGCACCATAATCTCATATGCCTCTAGGTCCATAAATTGCCTATGCAATTCCGGCACCATTACTATAAGATAGGTCATATTATTAAAGTCACTCCATATTTTCCAAAGGTTTCCCTTTTAATGGAAATGAATTCCCTCCCATAATTTGAGGTAAATTTTTGTTCAATACATATAATTTTCTTTCACTTTGAAAAGCTTTCTTAAATTTTAAGAATAATTTATATTGTTTGAAGCATTTGTTCCTTTCAAGGATCATTCACATTTTGAAGGAATTCATGTTATTTCATTATACTCTTTCTGACTTCGAGGGTTTGGTCCTACAAATATTTTGACTACATCTATTAGTAAGAACACTACATGGTTTGAGGTCAAAAGTAATTCTTGTATGCAAGTCTTACATCAGAGTTATTAGACTAGAAATCTCTAAGAAACTAGAAATCTCTATGGAACTCTTAGATGGATTTATGTATACTTTAGCATACACCTAAATAAAAGGGTGATAAATATGGGTATGATTGGTTATGCATTGGTTCATGTTAGAGAGCACGAGAGAAACAAAGGAATTACCCACTCTCGAGGAAAAAGGAAATGCCACCAGCAACTTGATCTGTCAAATAAAAAAGTGTGGCCACAAACAGATAAAATAATGAGTTTCATTATTTATCTGAAAGAGTTCAATGTCACTGGAATGTCAAGAAAAGGAATTAACTAAATAAGGGTGACTACTCCATGCCTTTTTGATTCTGACATAAAGAGCAATGAATTATATAAGATTGTATTATGTCAAATGGGTGCCACAACATCTTCATATAATTTAGGCTGTCATAAAATTTTTCTAGATTTTTTTATGGCCTTTGGAATTAATTAATGCCAACATTAAATGGACCTATAGGATTGTATACAAAGACTACGTCTGAAAAGGATAAAATCGGTACTTGCATTTCGAAAGTATATTTATGTCATTTTTTAAGGAAAATATATGAGGCTTAATATGCATAATTTAGGCTCAATATAGTCCCAATAATAGTATGGAATACGGCCAACAATTATTACTATAACTAATCATGTGGATGAAAGAGTTTTAGTTAGATTAGGATTATTATACATTTAAGACATGTTTTGTCTTTAAAACATGTGTCTTTGTAGGAGACAAAAAATCCTACTTATCCTCTACTTATCTAATCTTATTTTATTTAGGATTCAAATTTGAATTAGGATTCAAATTCGAATTTGAATAAAAGAAGGATAGATAGCTGAAAAGTAAAGTAGGAATTAGATAAGATTTTCACTCCTTCTATTTTAGCTCTACTTGGTCATGTTATATATAAGGAGACCCATTCTCCTTATTCTTTCCGTTCTTAGTCGTTACCTACTCATATCTAAGGTGAGAATTTTTTTTGATTTTCTTAATAACGCTTTTTGTTGTCGTGTATACCAAGATCTAGCTAGCACTCGCCCTCTTCGTAAAGGGTAGTTGTTTGTGTGTGTGAATATAGAGGGAGGTCACGCATAGGCAGCTCCTTTATGACAGATTTTGGACTGATTGAAGGTTTTATAAGTTGGCTCTTATACAATAATTACCATAAGAATTCATCCCGGCACATTTCTAATCAATTTCTGAGGTAAATTCCCTAAACTAGTTAAGTTTTCATAAAGTTATGCATGTATGCTTCTTGGACAATTTTCTATAGTTGTTCTTGATTATTTTTGCAAATATCTCTTCTATAGAATCAAGACTAAAGTCAAAGAAAACCCAACAATTTCTAGTGTCACAAGGATATTCAATATTTAATGTGAAGAGTTAAGTTTATCACAAGAACAAGTTAAGTAGAAGCCACAGACTCTATTGAGTATTTTATCGAACTAACGATAAATATCACTTATAAACAATGTCAAAGAAATTTCAAATCATAGTTGTTGAGTAAACATTCATGATTAATTACAAGTGCCATTATTTGACAAAAACTTTAGATATAATAGAGTGACTGTGTAATAAAGTAAACTGTAAAATCTGAGTATATTATAGTAAGTATGGCTATAAAGTAAGTTGTGGATTATGGAATTTCTATATAGGTTTAGGAGTGAGCACAATCATCCTAGTTCCATTGGAAATTTTTCATGACATAAACAAAGTCAATGCATTGGCTAAGGAGTCTTGGTCAAATAAGTTCAATTATCATTAAGAGTGATAGATTTAAGATCAAGCGTGATTGTTAGTAAAGATGATGCAATTGAATATTGACTTGACAGTTATCTGTGTTTCAATATGAGAAATATGCAATATATTTTTGATTAAGCCTAATTGGGTCTAGGGCTAGTGGGAGATTTTAAGCGTAAGCCCAAGCCTTAAACATTGTCTAGAGACTACACCTAAAGTTTAGGCAACACATTCTATCTTTTTGTTATATCAAATTCCTTGAATATAGATCTCAAGACTTAAGTTGGCATATGATAGACATATGTTTTTGGGAACTTAAAGCAAGAGATTATATTTTAAATATTCATAGTCAGTCCTTATTGTGGGAATATTACAAATTGGCTTTGGTTTGACTTGTATGAAGTGCTTGATAACTATATTGGTATGGATAAAACAAATGGGCAACAATTAGGTATGGATTGAACTTAAGCAGAGTTGGCCAAAACATGCAGACCAGTGTAACGTTCATTATGGAGGCATGTAATGAACGTTACACCATGTAATGAACGTTAACTTCACTGGTAATGAACGTTACATGGCCCTGATGAACGTTATTCTGGGTTTATCCACGTTAGTCATGCTACCTTGAATAATGAACGTTACCACCTGAGTAATGAATGTTATTCTGGGACAATACGACCTAAATGGACCAAAATAACATTCTAACTCATACCTAATGAACCTTGGTGATAGATTATGGTTTCTTGATGAATAAAAATGTTTAAAATGAGACCGATCACACTTTTGGGACTGCTATGTGTGATTTTGATGGAATGGCTTTAGGGTGCCATTATGGTTTGAGGAGGAATAAGGCTGGAATGGCCAATGTCTCCCGTGCACCCCGGCATGTAGAGACATTAAAGGAAAGCTTACTGAGTATATAAAATATACTGACCAGTCATTGCTGGATTATGTGCAGATCGTCAGTAGCGGCTGAGATTTTACTTCGGAGCGGAGCACGGCGTGTGATACGGACGGGATAGGTCAGCTCTCCTCACACCTTTTTGGGGATTTTCACATTTTGGATTTTGTATAACCATATCTATATCAGTATGGACTTTTATTGGCACTTGCATTGTTTTAAACCGTGAACCTAGCTTCCGCACTTCTGATACTTCCATTTATATTCATCGGTTTTAAGAAATGCATGTATGCCGCGTTTGATTTCATATATATATATATATATATATATATATATATATATATATATGTGTGTGTGTGTGTGTGTGTGTTCTATTCATTTCTTCCCATGGATAACTGTTTTAAAAAGAAAAAAAAATGGTCCTAAA
>CANYCX011367085.1:0-20679 GCA_948193385.1 Breynia disticha f. nivosa | reverse complement strand
CAAATCACAATTAACAATTAACAAATCCACAGCAAATCAGTATTTTAAATTCAAACTGAAGAAACAATCACAATTTAAATCAATAATTACTTTTATTCTTAATTTTAAATTCAAAGAAAACTAATTACCTAAACCTAAAATTTCTCAACTGAAGAAATAATGGCTGTTGCCGGCGCCGGGGACGGTCAGACGGAGAGAAGGCGGTGCTGGCGGAGGTCGGTACGCCGGCGTCCTTCGGTGGTCGGTCGTCTCGTCGGAAGATCTGCTTGGCTGAAGAAGATAGAGAGAAAAAAGAAATGAATGGTGAGTTGGAAATGTTGAAACAAATGGCCTGTTTGAAACGGGAAAGCTGGGTTTTTTAAAATCCCAGGGACAAAACGACGTCGTTTTGCCCTGGGATTTAAAAAAAAAATAAATATTTTTTAGGGGCGAAACGACGTTTCGCCCCTCTTCTTCCCAAATGGGTCTGCTTGCACAGCCGTCGCTCCACAACTCCAGGAAAGCAACCAGCGCGTCTGCAGCTCGGCTCCACCGTCCAACATCCGGCAACATGGCGAGTTGTTCCCTTCTTCTTCCTTTCTTCAGGCCGCACAACTTCAGCTTCTTTGTGCCCCCACCACTGCGCCACCCCTGTGGGGGCACCACCTTCTTTTGGCTGGGACGGAACCCCTAATTATAAGGGCTCCGGAGGCTGCCGGTGGGGGCACGAGCCCCCACCAGCACCCCCTTCCCTCCGTCCCTGAATCTAACCCGATCTAAATGAGACAAATTTTTCAACAATTGACGGAGAACAGAGTAGGGCACAAGAGAACCCGATATTAAATATAACGGAGATAGGACAGGGTCGGTATTTAATATACCCGCCTCATTTCCTGTCCTGAATCCACACCGCTATAAATAATATTTAAAAACAATATAAATATATATAATATAATGTAAAATTTATTATGTTTATTTTATTAAAAAAATTAATCTAAGCCTTTATATTTTATTTTTAAATTAGATGATATTATATTATAAAATTATATATTTTAATTTATAATATTTAATAAAGAAATATATATTTTATAAATATAAAATTATATATTTAAAAGGCGGGATTGAGACGGATTTCGCATTTTTAAATGGGGTAGAGATGAGATGCATATTTTGTAACCCGACGAATTATGAAGCGGGGACAAAAAAAATATTGTAAGGAGGGACGAGAAGGTCATAATCCCAGCCCAACCAGTCCCATTGTCATTCCTACATGTAAGAGCTATTATCCAAGTCGAAATTCTTTATTATTTCTTTTTTATTTTTTGAAATCGAAATCCATTTCGTTTTCCTGTAATCCAAATGGTAAGTTCTTAAACTATTCAGAAATCTGACTGCAGAAGCTAACCGAATAACATTCATGACACTCATCAATGAAGCCATTGCAGTATCAGGAGGATACAGCAGTCACCAGCACAATTGGTCTCTATTACTTGCACCATCAAATCAATAAGATGTGCAATGAATAAACCAAGACATCAAAGTTTCTTGTCATCAAAGAATCACATGTAATATCTGGAGCTTCTCAAAACATCAATATAAACTTGTGGGATAATATCTAAGAAAAAATTGTGGAGAGATAAATGAAAAGAATGTAATGAAGACAATACTCCCAATGTGGACGATGAAGGAGCCAAAAATATCACGACATTCGCCTAGTGCCGCTTCATTTCCTGGAAAATATTCGAGACTCTTGGAGACAATCGTGGTAGGAACTTGAACAACTGTCAGATGAACATAGCAGATAAGGATCACCATGAAAAGATCTAGTTAAGAAAGCTATATTCAAGGGGGAAAGATTGTGGTAGATGCTCAAGACCGAATATAGAACATACCCAAAGTTTGACGCATGCATCGATGACAACAGGAACCAGGCAGATAAAAATGGTAATAGCAGATTGATCAACTTGAAGCCCATAATGCTCAACAAGTATCTCCAGTAATGTCTGCCAACCAGATTCTGAATGATACCTGTAGCAATGCAGTGTTCCACAATAAATTTTGAAAGACAAGCATTGCAAAAGAGCCAATCTCTTCAAAACTGCAGTTTCCAATGCATAATATGTGTGCTTGTAGTGATTATTAGGTGAAAATTTTCCAGTTAAAAATTCAATCCATATTGCCTGTGAATTTTAATGAGGACTGCCCACATTGAGGGCTCCGTTTTAATAAAACTATACATAACTAAAACTATACATATTACATAAAATAAAAACTACTTTTCATCGAACAAATCAAAGGCTCAAATTTATTTTCAGTGTATCTAATGGTGACAGCTTATCCAAAGGCAAGCCCTAAACTGTTCAATATTTGACAGCTATACAGCTTATTGAAACTTCAGTTGGTGTAGTTTTTGAGTTGAAATAATACTGGAGAGGATCAAATTAGCAAAGAGCAGAAAGTATTACCCTAAAAAAATGTCTGTGATAAGTATAATTAGGAATGCCTTCCCAGTATCTGACACATTATTTAATATTTTATATCCAGTAAATTTCAGCAAAGCTACCTGCAGGACAGCAAAAGAAGAGACAGAAATAAATAATCAATTATAATTTGTGAAGGTTAACATAAATCTAATTTGAACTCATGAAACAAGCTGATTGAACTGACGTGAAACTAGAAAACCTTCAAGTGAAATTACACAGACCACTGAAACTACCTTCATATTCTTACATTAGTCTCAGCAACAACTAATAGGGTAAACAAATCCAACAACAGAATGGAATCCTTTCATTTTTTTTTCTTTAATTAGAGACGGGGAGTTTCTTGCCGCAGCAAACGAGTGATTTCAAATGACAATAATAAATAAAAAAAAATCTAGTTAGACATTACTAACTAGGATAGTTATGCTAGTTGTGTTTCGATATAGCGCATTGACATGTGAAGGATGAAGACAACATATATAGGGAGAAATAACGAAGGGGGAAAAAAGGAAATGGCAGTACATGGAGAGAATTATAACTCACCTTATTCTGATTGAAGTATAGAAGAAGAAACAGAGAAATCCCAAATACCATATCCGACCATATGTTTGCAAATGCTTTACGGTTTTCCAACCTCCACTCATCTCGTAGCTCTAACCTGTTAAAAGGAACAAATTAGAAGTTTGTTGATGTAGCATTAACCAGAAGGTAGGGTACTGAAGACATTTTCAAGAAGAAGACAAGAAACTTTTACTCTTACGCTTTATGCCTCAACTCCCACCAGACCTCTTCATCAGAAAGGGGAGGAGATTTTCCAATCTCAACCTCAAGTCTTAATCTTGCTTTTTCTTTGTTCAAGTCCTTTACCATTTGAAGCTTTTGATTGTGTCTTACATCAAGCATCTCGGCAGCAAGTGGTACAGTCTTCACATATCTGCTCACATCACATCAGCTCAACATCATAGCTTTAAATCTATTAATATGATTAAAGAAGCTGACAAATACAAGTAAAAAGTTTGCAGCATTTACTCATTTACGAGAAATATACTTCAAAAATGGTATATCTATCACATATAGAAGTAGAAGGTTTATCTAAATTGAATTTTAGAAGCACAATGGTTAAATTTCTGGAAGAAAGGAACAACAGTGGGTGGGAGTGTGGAACATGATAAGATAACACAACAAATATTTTCCCCTCATATGTCTGTAATTTCTCCAAGAATAGATTGTGAAAGAAAGGTCCAAAATGATCCTTTAATTTCTAGAGCATGACAAATTGCGACAGTAGATTCTATTTATCAAGAAGAAACAATATTTTGCAGTCAAGAGCACAACACTTCCAAAATCAGTATTTTTAAGGTTGAGCAAGTGCATCGCTATGCAAATTTAGATCTAATTGTTCTTCCAAAAAATCTAAACTTTACTTCTCCTTCCTAAATTAACATTAGCAAACAAACTGAATCTTAGGTTCTCATACCAACATTATATAATTCATTTATATAGGGAGAAAAAGACCAAGTTTGGTGTACAATTGTCAATGAAGTTAACAATGCCCAAGAAATATAGAAATAAACCCATTTTCCAAACAATTACCTGTCCAAAAATGGCATGAAAACGTAGTCATGAAATACAAAGTCCAAAGCCCATGGTACTAGTATCAATATTGCCAAAAATTTAGCCTGCAATTAACCAAAGAGTCAATTTACATATCTGCAAAGAAGTTGCATGAGCAAATGAGCAATACAACACATTGTGGAGATGAAGTTGCCTGACAGTTACATGAGAATAAGATGGCATGTAAATGCATTTCAAAGCAATAAAAAGCATTGTAAGATGACACAAAGAATGGCTAGCTTCAAGCAGCAACAGAGAGCCATAGATGACTTACCGAATTAAGGGAGGCATATCGAAAAACACGGTCTTCATAGAGTATATCCTCCTCTTCCCTACCAAGAACTATGTCTCTGACAGAGTCAATAAAGCCTTTCTGCGGTACCAACTCACCAGGATCCGACCGGACGTCTTCTACTGAACTCCCAACTCCACCATTTCCATCCATATCTGGAGTCCACCAAGAACCATTTCCATAATCATTATTATTCACATTCTCATCCATAATCCAATCCTCCCAACGCCTACTCTCCTCATTCAACACGTCTTCTTGTGCTTCTCGCAACTCCACAATGGCTTCCGCTCTCCTCTTCCACGCCTCAAATTTCTCCTCTTCAGACAATTCCTCATCACTAGAACCCTCCGGTAGTTCGTCCTCAAGCATATCGTCATCTTTCAACCCAAGCCAATTTCCATCGTCATCAAAAAAGAACTTTTTCCACCAACTCCTCTTCCTACGTGAATAATCCTTCTTAGCATACGGAACAAATCGGCAAAACTTCCTACTTTTACCACTAAAATGGACAAAAAATTTCGATGAACAATTCGAACACAACAAGCTCCCGCGTGAACTTTGCTTAACAAGATAAAGACTCTCGCACAAGACCATAGAAGTGCTCATGAGGATGAATCACAACTCCCCACATTTTTTAACCACTCAAAACCCAACAACAACAACAACACATTCCACTACCCAAATTTCATCCAACAACCTCTTAAAACAGCTCCAAACGAAACCCTGTTCAGAACTTAACACAATCTGTTCAGCCGCCGCGAAATATAACGAAAACCAAAATGAGAAATCACAAATTTAAACACTTAACAAGGCCAAAATGAGCACAGAAACAAGTAAAACCAAAATAGAAATTCAAGCAAAAAGCAGTGAAGTATGAATATATGGAGTACCTTAACGTCGTTAAAACAGATAGATAAAGCCACAGAGTTTGAGCATTTGAAGAAAAAAAGTGGCGATGATAAGATAGCAAAGATAACCGAAGCAGACAAGTGTCGTACACAATAGAATGGACTCACTGTCACCCTTTGGATAATTAATTAGATGTTTCAATTTGGCTGTTATTTTTTTTTTTCATTTTTTCTTATATAATTTGTTTTCATGAGTTTTTAGTGTTAATTATTACTCCATCCGTCTTTAAAAATTATTTTTTAATTGTTATAAAAATTAAAAAAATAAAATAATTATTAATTGTCATAAATATTAATTTATTTTTTAATTAATAATATTAGAAAAATATATTTGGTATATAATTATGTTAAAATTAAATAAAAATTCTTAAAATAGATATAAATTATTAGAATTTGTGAGTTTATCTTTCTTAGCTAGAAATTCGAGATTCTAGCAATCTTCGAAGTCAAATGACAACCTTTATATAGTGTAACTACTCACGACACCTCAATTTATTTAGAATATTCTTTCATTAAAATATTTATTAATTACTATGCAAATAATTAATGTATAATGACTAAATGAGAAGGAGATGATAGAAACCGAAGGTTGGATTCTAACAGTACGTTTGGATGGAGTGCATGTAAAGGTAATTAATGGAAGAATAAGTAATGATAATGATCGAAAAGTAAAGTGAAGAGTACAACCCTTGTTCAGAATATAAAAAAGTAAAAGTGTAAACAGTTAAAATACTAAAATACAAACAAAATATAATAAGTGTTATTATAAGAAGTCAATTTAGGGTTTTTCAATTTTAATGAGGTTAAAAATAGAAAAACATGTACAAAAATAATGTTACGTCATTTACACTCCGATTTAGAGTGTAAATTTTGGAGGAAAAAGAAGGATAAATGTTACATCCCCTTACATTTATGTACCTTCTATTATCTCTCTTTACTATCAATACAAACGTAAATATTTACCACCAAGCGCGTAGATCAACTGGCGTGAGGTTGTTCTAGCTTAACCAGAAATCTCGAGTTCGAGTCCTGGATACGCAACTGCGTTAAAACTTGGTTGGGAGAGCTTTGCCGCACTTGTGGTCCAGCCCGGCTCGAACGAGGATTAGTTTGGGGTGCCCAGGATACCTCGTGGTTTAGACAAAAAATGTTAGTATTTATCCTTTCTATATTTTTTCCTCCATTACCTATGCTTGAACTCCATCCAAACACACTGTAAGTAAAAGGGAAAGAATATTTTGCAAGTTTTGGAAGAAGCAGAGAGATAAATGACAGATGTAGTGTATAGAATGATCTAATAATCTTACAAGGAAAATTGGAAGATAACCTACCATGTCCATTAGATTAATTAATCCAAAATAATTACATTATCTAATGTATGTTTCCATAGAATCTGGCACCACCAAATAGTTATATAATAAGGTCTGGTTATGAACAATTTATAAAAATATTTCAAGTCTTAATCTTATCATCATCATTCTTAAAATATGTAAAGCTTTTTGACTTCCTGTTATGTAATTTCTGACTCTTTTGCTATGCCATCTTTCGTGAGAAAAAGATAATCTTTGACTTATTGATTTCAGAATGTAATGACATCCTTGCATTACTAGTTCAGTTCTTGACAGATAACTAAAGAAACAAGATGAATAGAGTTTCGGTTGTGGGTTTAGTTCTTGCAGTTCTTTGTGTTCTGATAGGAGATTTTGGATGTAATGGAGTTAATGTTTCAGAGGACTGTTCCCAATCTGATATCGAAGCTCTCATGGACTTAAAAAATGGCCTTAATGATCCTGAGAATCGGCTTTCATCCTGGAAAGGAAGAAACTGCTGTCAATGGAGAGGTATTGGCTGCAACAAATTAACTGGAGATGTTATTTCCATAGATCTTCATAACCCATATCCTGTTGATTCTGGATCTACAAGCAGGTATGGATACTGGAATTTGAGTGGGGATATTAATCCTTCACTGCTGAAACTCACATCCTTGCAGTTCTTGGATTTGAGTCTCAACACTTTCGACTACATTCTGGTTCCTGAGTTTCTGGGATCTTTGAAAAGTTTGAGGTACTTGAATCTGTCAAAAGCTGGGTTTAGTGGAGTGGTTCCACCAAGTTTAGGAAACCTCTCTAGCTTGCAGGTTCTTGATGTTTCTGCAGAATTTCCAGGTCTAACTGTTAGTAATCTTGATTGGATTACTGGTCTTGTCTCAGTAAAGTATCTGTCTATGGATGGTGTTGATCTTTCCATGGTAGGGTCAAACTCAAACTGGCTTAGAGAATTAAACAAGCTTCCTCAGCTGACAGAGTTGAATCTTTCACAGTGCGGTCTGTCCGGTTCAATTTCGTTGCTTAATCCTGTCAATTTTTCATCACTTTCTGTCATAGACCTGAGTTTTAATGCATTCAAATCAAAGTTTCCGGACTGGCTGGTTAACATTACCAGTTTAACCCATGTTGAACTGAGCAATGCTGGTTTATATGGTAGGATACCTCTTGGTTTCCATGAGCTGCAAAATCTTCGGGTTCTGAGTCTCTCTCAGAATAATAATCTTTCTGCAGGCTGCTCTCAATTGTTCAAAGGAAGCTGGAACAAAATCGAGGTTCTTGATTTAGCTACAAATAATTTACATGGCAATCTTCCTGCTTCCATAGGAAATATGTCATCTCTCACCAACTTGAATCTTTTTGCCAACAATATTGGCGGCGGAATTCCAGGATCAATCAGTAAGCTTTGCAACATGAACAATCTTGATTTATCAGGAAACAACTTGACAGGTAGTTTGCCTCAAGTCTTAGAACCAAATAATTGTTCTTCAAATACTCCTTTGCCCAGTTTAATATACTTGAGACTGGGAAGCAATCGTTTAGTAGGCAATTTACCAGAATGGTTGGGTCAGCTTAAAAGTCTAGTTGAATTGAATCTTCACAACAACTTGTTTCAAGGCTTAATTCCTTCTTCTCTGGGAAACTTGAAGAATCTGACCAATCTGGGGCTTGGAAATAATCAACTTAATGGAACTCTACCTGAGAGCTTTGGACAACTCACACAGTTGTCTACACTGGATGTTTCTTTTAATCAGCTGACTGGTTTCATATCCAAAATGCATTTTGATGGACTTAGCAGACTAAAGTACTTACATTTGGCTTCAAATTCGTTCACTGTGAATGTCTCTTCCAACTGGATAGCTCCTTTCCAGATCATAAATCTCGACATGGGTTCATGCCATTTGGGTCCTCCTTTCCCAGCTTGGCTGCAGACTCAGAAAGAAGTGAAGTTTCTTGATTTTTCGAATGCTAGCATCTCCGCCGCGGTACCTGACTGGTTCTGGGATATTTCTTCAAACCTGTCTTTATTAAATATGTCTTTCAATCAGTTGCAGGGCCAGCTTCCGAATCCATTTAGTATATCTCCTTTTGGAGATGTTGATTTTAGCTCCAATCTCTTGAATGGACCGATTCCTCTTCCAGTTGCAGGAATCTCATCGCTAGATCTCTCCAACAATCAATTTTCAGGTTCCATTCCAGAAAACATTACCATGTTGGACCTGATCTTCATATCACTTTCAGGAAACATGTTGACAGGACACATCCCAACAACTATAGGCAACCTGCTTTCATTACAGGTAATTGATCTCTCAAACAACAACTTAAATGGAAACATACCTTCGAGCATAGGAAATTGTTCTTTCTTGAAGGCTTTGGATTTAAGCTACAACAACCTGTCAGGATCAATTCCAGAATCATTGGGTGAACTAAGTCAGCTTCAATCACTTCATCTCAGCGATAACAACCTGACAGGAAATGTTCCATCATCTTTGTGGACCTTACCAAGCCTGGAGACCTTCGATCTTGGAAATAATAGATTATCAGGCAACATTCCAACTTGGATTGGAGGAGGATTTCAGAATCTCAGAATCCTTAGCTTAAGATCCAATGCATTTTCAGGTGCAATACCATCCAGTGTGTCAAATTTGAGCTCACTACAAGTCCTTGACCTTGCACGGAACAAGCTAACCGGAATAGTTCCGGCCACATTTGGAGATTTTAAATCCATGTCCCATGAACAGAAGTCAAATGAGTATCTACTCTATGGAAAGTACAGAAACATATATTACGAAGAAAACTATATTGTGAACATAAAAGGAGGGCCTCAAAGATATACCAAAACTCTGTCCCTTGTCACAAGCATAGACCTTTCAGACAACAACTTGATCGACAACTTCCCAGAAGAAATCACAAAACTGGTCGGTCTTGTTGCATTAAACCTGTCAAAAAACAGAATCACAGGCCATATTCCTGAGAACATTTCAAATTTGGAGCGACTGCTATCCCTTGATTTCTCCAGCAATAGGCTTTCGGGATCCATACCTTTCAGCATGTCTAAATTAACATTTTTAGGCTTCTTGAACTTGTCCAACAACAACCTCTCCGGCGAGATCCCGCAAGCGGGACAATTGTCAACATTTGCAGCCTCTTCGTTCGCAGGGAACCTCGGACTTTGCGGAATTCAGGTAGGAATTAACTGCCAAAACGATGACGATGGAGGAGTAACAAGTGACAACAATGGTGATGAAAATGATGACAGATTGATCGATAATTGGTTTTACTTGAGTGTTGGTTTAGGATTTGCAGCAGGAATTTTGGTTCCTGTGCTGGTGTTGGCAATGAAGAAATCCTGGAGTGATGCTTACTTTGGTTTTGTGGAAAGTGTCGTTGAAACATCGATGTGGGTCAGGAGCAGGATTACTACACGTAAAAAGGAACAGTGTAGCAGTCGTCCGCCCAGAACCAGTGCTTCTTTAATATATCGATAAATCTTCCATAAAAATGACCTTATGTTTACAAACCTGTAATGAAGTTTTTCTTGTCTAGTTTCTTTTAATACGTGTTGCGTAAATTATCAAAAAATTCTTAGATGAAAATGATATATTTCTTTAATATATCGATAGATCTTCCATAAAAATGACCTTACGTTTACAAACCTGTAATGAAGTTTCTCCTGTCTAGTTTCTTTTAATACGTGTTGCGTAAATTATGGAAAAATTATTAGATGACAACAATATGGCAGGGTAATGAATTGGTCAGTCAAATGTTTAATATCGTCAATGTACATAAAATTAACTCGGATTTACATAATTTAACACTATTTTCATTGTTCACACAAAACGTTCTCAGCAAACGGAAACAATAAATGTCATCGCAGACTCGATTCATGTTCAAGGCTTCAGTCTTCACATTGAAAAAGAGATAGATTGAAAAAATACATTTAAGGAAAAATGGAATCAGCCATGATTCTTGTAACAAGCTACATATTTTTTTTCTCTGCATCTCACTGTGCATTACAACACCAGTAACATAAAAACTCAAAAATATCTAAGGCTCTACAGAAGTTTAAAGAATATGAGTAAATTCTTTAGTAGCCAATTTGTACAACACAGCTATTCTGTCTTTCAAACTTCAAAGTGCCTTCTTTCACAACTGACTCTCATTCCACACACACCTGATTTGACGAAAGACTCAGACGACACTGAATGCTGATTGTATTGTCGATGTTACTCGATTTGCTATTGTTTGCTGTGCAAATTGTTGAAACTGCTTCTTAGCATCTGAAAGTAGCAGCAGAACATTCTTTTCAATCTTGTCAATATCAAACAAAAAAAGACCAAAAAGAAAAGAACTGAAATGGGGAGCGCATAGAAGGTATGCAACATCTATGCCACATTGAGAGAGATCAATGTATCTAATGCTCTAACAGAATCCTAGTTTAGATCAGTTATCTCTCTTCAAGTATTGGTTGGAATATAAGCCACTGTTTTCTCAAAGTTAAGATAGCATTATGCATTGGTCAGAAGTGAAAAATCAAATTTACACGAAATCGCAGAATTAATAAAACAGCTTTGGAGAGGGATCAAATAGGGATACATTCAAGTGATAATATCACAAAGAGGGAAAGCAGCAACAAGAGATAAGCATCTTCCAGTTGTTGAGCAATGAAAATACTTCTTTAACTTAAAATCAACCAATTAGTAACTCAGAAGATTTCTTCAAAATTACTAGAAACTTGAAATAGTAAGATATGTGGTAATTGTTATTACTTGAGAGATCTAGAGTTCGCTATCTTCTAGTTGGCAATAAATAAAGAAGTAGCTTACCTTTGCGGCATTTGGTGAAACCAATGATGTTTGCAACACTAAGAGTCAAACAAACTCCAATAACAAGGCAGTAATCTGCTTGGAACCTTATGAGTGAGAGAATTCCAAGGACAACCCATGCAACAGCCTACAAAATTAATGAGCAAGAATGTCTACTTAGAGGCAACAGAATACTGCTAGCAACTAAAATATAAAAAGAATTTTAAGCTTCCCATTCATTTCAGACTTTTGGTTAGGATTTTGTAGACAAAAAACGTCATAGTATGGTACATTTCACATTAGCCGGTAAACCCTCGCGCATGCATTACTTCCGTTTCAGAAAGCATTTGACAAACACCATTGTTTTTTCTGCAAATATTTATACATAAAAACTAATGTACTTACCGCAAGGTAAAGTGTCCACCAAAACAGCCACGAATCTTTTTTGTTCATTCTTGCCAATGACTAATTCAAAAAAAGGAAGAAAAATGGTAAGTGATGCAAGATTAGCAACAAAAACATTCATGTATGAGCACGAAAACTCACGAACCATGATTACAGTGAAAAGGCACGAAAAAAATCTAGAATGATAAATGTTGAGTACACCAAAAATAGACAAATGATACCAACCTCTTGGTCGAGGGATTCAAATTTCCAAACACTCTCACCCAGATCATTTATTTCATTCCACCACCTAAGACCAACTAAAATGCGACCACTCACATTCTTGACCACCCAAAAATCAAGAGCAGCAAGAAGAACAGTAACAACAAAGATGATCACAAAACTATCGAAAAACAGAGAAGAAAGTATGTAAAACGCCAATGCTGCAGCCTGCCGGGACAAGAAACACAAAATCAAATTGCTAAGCAGTACTAGAAAGCCAAATCCATCAAAACACAATCCACAAACAGCAATACATACCTTGAATAGCACATGAAAGAAACACGTTTTCGGATTTGCATAATTTTCACCTACAGGCTGTGAGCAACAGCTACCATAAGTTACACAAAACAAACAGAAACTCAAACCAAATCATCAATTCACTGAAACTGATAACATTGCACCTCATATCAAATCATTACCATAAATTCATCAGTTTCCTTACAAATCCAATTCAATTATTTGAACATATTTTGATCTGAAGCTAAGAAATAAAAACAAACCCTTTCTGGGTATTCTCAAAGCATGTATCTTTAATAAATTCCATCCATTGTTTTTCTTCATAATCAAACAGAAACTAAAGAAAAACTCGATCAATTCAACATCAATACAAACAAGTAATAAGGAGCCTTATAAAAGAATACTTTAAGGAGCAGTCAGTAACCTGATTTGGATCCATCTTAGTAGGTGATATATTGAAATTGGCACAAATAAAAATAAGCGGCTTCTTCTTGGTCTAGTTTTTTTTAGCTGATTTCAATGTTATAGATCTGATGAAGAAACTTCTTCATATTTATGAAAGAGTCCCATATTTATGAAATTTAGCAAAGAAACCTCAATTAAACCGCCCAGAGCGACTCGTTTCGGCTCCATTATTTTTAGATCTGACCAATTTGGTTTGGTTCACTAATTTTTAGTATATCAAAAAAAAATTATCTTAACAAATTGAAAATTTATTTACAGGGAGTTTGAAGTAAAAATTAAGATAAAATAAATGTGCTCAAAACTAAAAAATAAAATTAAATATTTTTATTTAATTCATATATTTTGCAGTTAACTTTCTCCCCCTCTTCCCTTTTATCTCTCATGTTCATTGTGTTCGTTAAATAAACTCTTGATAATTGAAAGACGAAGTGCTAGGAATTGGAACATCGAAATATTTAAAAAAAAACAAAAATAGACGAGTTAAAAATAATATATAAAAAATATTATAGAAGGGCGAATTTATAGAAAAATACGACAAAAAAGACGTAACTATAAAAAGTACACAATAAAAACAAAATAAATACTTCCTCCGTACCAGAATAGATGTCTTAAGTTTTTGCACACAGATTAAGAATACATTTAATATGTCTTAAGTTTGTGTAGAATTGACTATTACACCCTTTGACTTGGTACAATATAAGAACAATTAAATTAAATTTGTATTAAATATATAAAACTAATAAAAATAATATTGAAAAAATTTATTAAATATTACATTGGTAATACAAAATGAAATATAATATAAAAAATACAATTTTTTAAAACGATATTTATTACGGAACAGAGGAAATAAGTGACTAAATACAATAAAAGTACAGAACCTTTCTCCCCCCCTCTTAATTCCTTACCTATCAGGAACATATATGGATATGTCGGCTCAATTTCAGAAGTCAGCAAGAATGAGTCCAACCTAACCTGATAACAATGAGAATTCAAACACATACATCTGAAATATTATATTCACTTTCGGAGATAAGATCGAAATTCCCAGCATTGACTTCTGAGTTTGTATCATATAATAACTTACACTAATGTAAGAACCCGAAAGCTTGAACTCTCTGATCAAAGTTTGCATTGAAGTTAGAAGAATCTCAGCATGAATGGAGAAGGAAAAGTAGTGTGTGTAACAGGAGCATCAGGTTTCATAGCTTCATGGCTCATCAAGTTCTTGCTTCAACGTGGTTATACTGTCAAGGCCACTCTTCGTGATCCAAGTTACTATTACTTCTTCAATTTTTAGTTAATTACCTGTTGAATTATTTACCTCTGAAGTACTTTGAACATGCTGGTTCTGTTACTTACGTCTTAGATGACTGGAAGAAGACGGAGCACTTGCGTGTTCTTGATGGAGCTGGAGAAAGACTTCAGTTGTTTAAAGCAGATTTAATGGAAGAAGGATCTTTTGATGCTACCATTGATGGATGTGAAGGTGTATTTCACTCAGCTTCTCCAGTTTTTCGTCCAACAGATGAACCACCGGTAACTTTGGCTTCAATTTGGGATCAAACTTTTGTTCTTTTCTATTTATTCTAGTTCAGAAACTGGTCTTTATAAATATATTTCAGGTTCAGTTGATTGAAGCTGCAGTTAGAGGGACTCAAAATATTCTGAACTCATGCACAAAAGTTTCATCTGTAAAGAGAGTCGTTATCACTTCTTCCATGATGGCTGTTACTGTTAATGGAAATCTCCTGAATTCTGATGTGGTAGTTGATGAAACTTGGTATTCAGATGTATCAGTTTGTGAATCCAAAAAGGTACATAACTGAAAAGCTTTCATGGCCTATTTTCGACAACTTTCTGCTGATGGAAGTTCACCAGATGTGGTATGCCGCTTCAAAAACAATGGCAGAAGAAGCTGCTTGGAAATTTCAGAAAGAGAATGGAATTGACATGGTTGTATTAAATCCAGGGTTTGTTCTTGGTCCTCTTTTACAACCAACTCTTAACCTCACCACAGAGGTTTTCTTTAACCACGTAACAGGTACATTTCTCCGTACTCGTGCACACGTGTGGGTCTATAAACAACACATGTTCTGCATTTCTGAACTCTTGAAATTTTTATGGACAGGAGCTGAGAAATTTCCGGTTCGAAATTACACACTTGTTGATGTTAGAGATGTTGCAAAAGCACATATTCAAGCTTATGAATTGGCTTCAGCTAATGGAAGATACTGTTTAGTAGGAGAAACTCTGCATTTCTCTGAGATTTTAGATATTCTGCATGATCATTACCCTACTTTAAGGCTCCCTGAAATGTTAGTTTTGATTGCATTTCTGTATTCTGATGATGGTTAAAGCTTTTCGGATGGTTTGAAACATTCATATATTTTTCTATTTCATGGCAGATCTCAAGATGAGAAAGCTTTCCCACCAAAATACAACACATCCACAGAGAAAGCGAGAAGTTTGGGGATCGAATTCACTCCTGGGGAGATCAGTGTTATTGACGCTTTTGAAAGTTTGAAGGTGAGAGGGTATCTTAATATTTGATCCAAGGAGAGTTGTAAACGAAGAACACCAAGAACAGTTCTTCATGATTTTTCAGATTTTCAGTAAATTGATTTTAATGGTGCTACGTGTATATTAATAATAAAGTTAGATATATGTGCTTACCAAAATCGGTCAATATACAGCGTATTTATTGAAGAATCATCCAAATTCAGTATTATCTTTAAAGAACCAGTCTACATACAGAGTATTCATTAAAGCACGGTACATTTTTTTCAAATATTATAACATCATAAGACACTTTCACCTTCTATAAATAGAGGTGTTGTTCTTCATTCAAGATACGCTCTCTAATTCACATGTTGTTACTCTGTCAAAATTATCACCCCTCTCTTCATTTATTGGCTTAAGCATCAGAGTGTAATCGGGATAAAATCCTCGACTCTCTGATTTGTGTTCTTTTTTGCAGATTATATTCAAAGAGCGACTTTTCTTGTTCAGACGACAACAAATGCGTAGACTGAAATTGACAGAGAGTTTGAATAACAACAAAACTAGTTCTAAATCAATCAACTCGTAACCATGTTTGGTTAATTTAAAAAAACGTGCACAAACAAGTTACTAAAAGCATACAATAATCAAAATGGATTAAAACACATCTTCATTGCTGTCAAAAAAAAAAACACATCTTCAAACTTCATTGTCGTCTAGCAGAACTCAAATCATCAAGTTCCAACAAGAGTGATGAATGTTCTGTATTTTATTCAATCAAGAGAGGAAGTAAAATCCATACATTTCATTCATCTCCTTGAAAAAACAAATGAATACTGGAAAGATCTTTGTGCTAGTTTGCTGGTATTTTTTGGAAATGCAGTAAAGAAAAGCAAAAACATGAACTAAAGTTCCATTATAATGAACTTAATAATTTAATGAATTAGAGAAATGCTGCAGAAATTTGTGCTTAAAATTCAATTATAACATACACAAAAAAAATCAACTGATTTTTTTGCTTAAAAACACCACTGCATCAGTACAAAACGTTACAATTTGCTTGGTTCATGGTTTTTAATGGGGCATTTTCCCACAGGGAGTAAAATAAAATTAAAATTTTCATTTTAGTGGAAACCAAACTTAATTCTCAAATTATGTTGATTTTTAAAATAATTCCATTCCTAGTGTTTTTTTTTAAGGAAGTGACATTATGCGATGAGTCATGGCATAATGTCACTTGATTTTTTTTTAATTAAATAAATAATAATTAATGATTAATTAATCATTGATGTTAGTTAGAAGAATGTGTTTAATGATTAGAAGAATGTGTATAATGATTAGGTAATAATTAATTAGTGATTGAAGTAAGTTGATTTAATTTTAAGCTGCGTAAATATTTATGAAATTTTTTTAATTTCAAATAAAAATTGAATAAATTGGAAAAATAATATTGAATGAAATAAAATAATTTTTAGAATAAAAAAATATTAATAAATATATTCAAAACAACAAGATTAGATTTGAAGAAAATTACATGTCTATATTACGATTCCTACGTACAAGTGTCCTAAGACCGGCATCATGGCGTTGCTGTCGACGTTGAGTGTCCATGACAATATGCTCAGTGTCAGGTCGTCGCAGGGACTCGGTCAAATTCTGCTCCAAGTCCCGAGCAGCAACATCAATGAAAGGACCAGCAGACGGCGATGGAGTATGCATAGCAGTCAGAAAAGAGTTGAATGATTGTCCATGCATAGCTGAATTTTGTTGCGCAAAGTGCTGCGGCTGGGTGGGAAATTGTGATAAGCCGCCAACCACAGGAGGTGATCCCCAAGTCGCAAAGCCACCACCAGATGGGTAAAAAGGAGGAGGAGGCGGATTCGACGGGCCAACTTCAAATCCATAGTTTTGTGGAGGAGTGTAATAACTGAAAGATGCACGGTGGGACGGACCTGCATCATCCATTGTCGATGAAACTCCAAAACTGTTGATAGAAAATGGTGGCGGTACAGGATCACACTGGGAAGGAGCTAACACCGGAATATCTGTCTGGCGCCTCTGTCGTCGACATCGACCCGGCTGAATCGGTGGTACCAATTCCATCAACACCATTCACAATTGCTCATCCCCAATATAATGCTATAGATGGTGTCATCTACGACATTTATTGATTAAAAAAAATTATATTCAAATTTATATAAAATTTATACTAAATTAATAGAAGAAATTATGCTAGCATGAGATACACCCAATGTGTTCAAAAACTTATTATAAAAAATTATATTCAATATTATATTCTACATATTAAAATTTATGCTAAAATATTATAAAAAATTAACATTCAATTTATTCATTATAAACAAATTCTAACATGGAGTAACTTATTATCTATGCAAATAAAATTTAACAAAATTTAAAATTTTTTATATAACAAAACAAAAATTTATGTTATATAACTACAAAAAAGATAACTCAAATTTCCGATCTACTTCATAAGATTTTTTTCTAAAATAATATAAACATTTAACATTCTGTCTTCTTATGATAACATCAACTACTGAATTTTTTATATAATTAAAACTTAACATTATAACAACATAATTTCACTATTATTTACAAAACTAAACAAAAATATATCTACTTAAAAAAAATTATAATTCAAAAATTGTTGCATAATCGTAAACACATACCTTTAAAAAACTGATAATTCAACTTTGCAATTTTACACTCCTATAAAAAAAAATACCATTACTTATTATAGAAATAAAATTACGTTTAAATAAATAAATAAATATTATAACTACTTACCTATTCAAGCATAATAGAATGATTTTTTAACAGAAATATACTTATGTTCTGTTAAACACCTTCATACATTCACAAACAAATTATGAATGAAAATGGACAGAAATACTTATATTTCAAACAATCAGAAATATACTAAACAGGAAGGAGAGATGCAAAGAGACGACAGAGGGAGGAGAGAAAAAAATGAGCAAGCTTCCTTCCTTCCTTCCTCCCTCTTTTTATGCGAAGCTGGCCTCCTCTTTCTTTCCCTGTTTATTCACATGCGCCTGCAAACTCACATGCACTGCAACTATTTTGCCACAGCCCTGCTCTCCTCACATGCAACTGTCCGACAAAGCCTGCAGCATTTTTTACAAAGCCTGCAGCCTTGTTGACCGATTGAAGGAGGGTGTGACTTGGCATAAAACGCCACCACCTGTGGCATTTTAGACGTGTGGCGTTTTATGCAAAAAGCCACACGTCATGGAGTTTTATGACTAAAACGCCATGACGTGGCGAGTATTTGTATAATTAGTCACACGTCATGGCGTTTTAGTCATAAAACACCATAACGTGTGGCGTTTTTAGCACGGCCCCACCATAAATCTGGAATTTCTTTTGTGTTTACACCGCTTTCGTATTAATTTTTTACACGAGTACTCTTTTGGTCAAAAGCCCTTTTTAATGTATAGTATGGTTAAGTTAGAACCATACTTGTTTTGTATATTTTAATGGATGGTATTGGTTGGTGTGGTTATTTCATGGGTTGAAAACCTTAATAAAACTATGAAATTTAACTCATCAAATTAATGGGTTATGGTTGTAATGATTCTTTAACCACACTATCCAATACTATATCATACCTTACCATATTTTAATGAACCATGAAACAAACAGAGTGTAAGAGTTAATAGACAACCATATTTTCAATTCGGTTGCGTTAAAACTCGGTTGGGAAAGTTTTGTTGCCCTTATAGTCTGCTCGGCTCGAACGAGAATTAGTTTAGGGTATTCAAGATACCTCGTAGTTCAGACAAAAAATAGACAATCACATTTTCAACTAATAGTTTATGTTGTCAGTGAAAGTAACTGAACACATTAATTTGATAAACACAATAATAATCAAATGTTTAAAATAAAGAATTAAGTAAGTATTCTTTTGAATTGAATTGATTTTTTAAAGAGATTTAGAGTCATAGAAATGTAGATTTAGTTATTGAAATTTTTATTTAAATTTTAGTTCAATTTTAATCTAGATTTAAAATAGAATGAATAAATTATAATTAAACAAAAAAATTAAATACTTTAAAATAAGTAAAAGAAATTTAAAAAATAAATAAAAAATATTTAATTGCAACTTTTTTATTCTATTTTATGTCTAGATTAATACTGAATTAAAATTTTAATTAAAATCCTATTTAATAATTCAAATCAAATAAACTAACATATTTAAAATATATATTTTTTGTTTTTTAAATTGTCGGTTTGTTCGATTTATTCAATTTTAAAAAAAAACCGAAACCAAACTGAATAAAAAAACCGAATAGACCAAATAAACCGAACCAAAAAATCTGAATTTAACTTCGATTTGTTTTGGTTATGTATTCATTGCTAGTTGAAGAATATGAAAACAAATACAGAGTAATAATTCCATAAATTGAGTTTGTAAGAATGTTTTAAAGGGGTCTGAATTTCGAACTCATAAAGAAATTTCAAGGTATAGATTTTCATAACTTCATTTTGGGTGGTGTCAAACTGACGTATTGGGTCAATTTTTGTAAATCTACTTAACATTAGGGTAAAAAATAAATGACTTAATAATGCCACACGCCCTTTTTAATTTACATAATTTAAAAAATACCTTTATTTGTTTTTGATTTTGATAAATGCATTTGTTGATTGTTTGTTTTGAAAAAAAGCCCATGTATGGTTTTATTTTTTAAGTTTATACCCAAATGACTTCTTTTTTAATTATTGAGTGTTTTTAGGTAGTTTACATCTAATGATTTTTTAAAATCATTAGATAGAAATTTACACTCATTTGTTCGTGCGATTTATCATAACCCTAATTTTATCACTATTCTCTTTCAATACAGAAAACATAACAACTTCTTCTCCTCTTTTCCTCTCTCCAATCGGCAACATTGTGTTGGACCAATGGTGGTAAGCATTAAGATTCTCATTGTGTTTTGATAATGTGTGAAATAATGAAATTGATAAAGATTAATCTTAGGATTGACAAAGTGTTTGAAATCAAAGGAATGTTCATAAAAGTGTGTTCGAGAAGTCAAATTGGAGCTTTGAGCTTAATGCTGAAAATCAACATTTTACTTGAGTAAAATAAAAATTAGTCAAGTAAAAAAAGATACACAAGTCGACTGGTATTTAAATAATTCGACTGGTTTGCTGGAATTTCAAAAAAAAGAATGTAACGGCTAGTTCTGGAAGAACAGACACAGACTAGTTGACTGGTAGGAAGACCAGTCGACTGATGAAGATTCTTGACAGCTAAAGTGAGCCACAAATCTAGAAAATATGGTAAGGAATCATATCTTTGACCTAAAGATTGTTGGTTTGATTTGTGGAAGACTTTGAATTGTAAAGGTTGTGGACAAGACA